>JAUBOD010000469.1:754397-765345 GCA_032353885.1 Nothura maculosa | reverse complement strand
GCCCGCGCACTTTTATGCTCCGCCGGCGATCGACTTTTTTTTTTTTGCACACTCTGCCAGTCCGAGCCAACTTTCCCTTGGACTTGCCTTTTCCTCTCGCGATCGCCCGCTTCCCTCCTCTCGCTCTTTCGCCCTCTCTCGCTCTTTGCCGCCGCTGCCTCGCAGGGGCCCCGCTGCCGCCGGGAGCCCGAGCCGCTAGACGGGAGCCGGAGCCGGAGCCGCAGCGAGAGCTGGAGCCTGCCCGGGTGCCACCTGCCAGGAGAGGAGGAGGCTGACGAGCGCGCTGGAGCAATTTATAGGCACCCAAAAGCGCAGGGGAAAGGGGAGCTGCTTTGGCATCTCATTCCAGCATCTGCTCTGCGCTTCCCACTCACAAGGAGTTTGGCATTACTCTGGCAGTGTGGGAAATATATATTTTTTTTCTTCTCCCCCCTCCCCTCCTTCTCGGCCCCCCCCTCGCCTCGCGGGGAGCAGCGGAATGGGGAGGCTGCCTCTCCAGGAGCGGGCGATGACAGCTCGTCCAGCGCTCCCCGAGCGGGAGAGACCCGCCGAGCCGCCCCTGGGCACCCCTCGGGTCACTGATGGAGAATTAAAAGGTCAATCCACCTCCCGCTTAATGTTTCCCCGCGGCCGCTCTGCCATATTAGTGTTTTCTGGGAAATATCACTTTAAATGTGGGAATGCTTTACAGTTACTCGCTTGTCCGAGTGGAAGCGATCGGAAAATCAACCTCCCGCCCCTCGCAGCAGCAGGAGATCGTCATCCCTCACAGCTTCGGACCCCCCTCTCCCAATCACAGCTATAAATGTAAAGAAAAAGAAAATCTTTGTGTGAATAAAATGAAGTGACAATGTTGTAACTGGTCACAGTGTTTCCCGGTGTTAGAGCCCGCCGCTGCTTTGCTAATCCAAGTGGCTGCAAGGAAAACAGGTGCCCCTTTGTGTGGAAGCCAAGGGAAAGAGCATTGCTGGCCAGTCGATGCCAAGACCAGGGAAAGGGTCTCTCACTTAACTCAGAGGCAGCAAAGTGTTTCCTTGAGTCTGTTTGCTTTTCCTTTTATTTGTGAGATGCTTCTGCTCCCCTGTGGGCTTGTGGACCCCTCTGTGGCTGGGCAGGAAGCAGAACATGTGATACTAGTGGCATTCCCCCTGAGAAAATATTAGGCAACATGTCCCACTAACAAATATACAAGGTACACAAAGAGCCGTTTAAATAAGCAAACAGAATTGATTCCTAAATCATACTTTTGCATTCAGGAGCAACGGACGTCAATCAAACGTGGGTGACATTTGCCTGTCAATACAGGGATGATGGTTGAAAAGAGTGTGACTTATTACAGCAGGACGAGAATCTGAAATGAGCAAGAGCAGCAAACAGGACAACAACCAAATAACAGCATCTGCAGCGATGATCAGAGGGCTGTGATCTTGTCTCGGGTTTTATTAGCACAAATCCCCTCTTCTCTCGCCTGTTCTCTTTTCTTCCTTTTCTACCGTGGAGCACAATAAGGTCAAGCAAGCAGGCAGTGGGAAACAAAGATTCATTGATTCTTCCTTTTAAGCAGAAATGTCAGCAGCTCCTTGTGCTCTTTCCTGAGAGACTCGAAGGCAGCGAGTGCGTCCACGCAATGTAGAGATGGGCCAGCCCCGCTCCTTATCTCCACAAAAACTCCTGATAAGACTTCCATTTTCCACACTTGTATATACCTCTCCTCCCCCGCCTTTATTTTTTCTTTAATGCTCCATCTTAAAGAAAAAAAAAAGACAATCTTTATCTGGTACAGGCACGAGCTCACCAGTTCCCTGCGCTAGGGGCTTCCACCCCAGAGGCAGATGGACACACATGGGGGGATCACATTTATATCTCATCACTCTCCTCACCCCATAGGAGAGGGCTTTCAAATTTCAACCCTGCTCTTTCTTCTTGGAAGGCAAAAAGTTGTGCCAGGAGTGACAGGTCAGTCTCAAACCGCAGCCAGGCCCTTGATGTCCTATGAAAGTCCCTAACCCAAGAGGCTCTGCTGCCCTCAGGATGCGTGGAAGGCTCCACTGCAATTGCCCTGCCACACATTGGGAAAGCAGCACAGCTCTTGCCTTCCAATAGACACAAATCTGGTCCAACTCTTCCTGCAGTGCCTGATGAAGTCAAACACCCTGCCCAGCTGCCTTGCTCCAGTGAGGTGAGGCTGCTTCAGACGGCAAGCACCTACTGCACCTATCTATATTCCCACAGTCTTTGTATGACCCACCACAATACGGAGTTTTAACCCCTTGTGTGATTGCCAAGACTCTGTGGCACTCATTTGCTCCAGACCCTTGCAGACTTTTTTGAAAAGAAGAGCCAAGCTGCAAAAATCAGAGTCTAGATAAGCAGAATAGAAGGAATAGAGTGTGAGAATTGTGTTTGTGGGGGAAAACGCAACCCAGGATCTCCAAAAGACAGGTCACTGCTTCAGTTACCAGGATATCCTTGATCTCAAGTTAAAAATACAATTTCCCATGCAAACAAAGATAGAAAAGGCAAAGGGCTTAGAAGTTACACACCAGAGCCTGGAGTACCCTTAAACAAAATGTTGATATTTCTTTTTACAGTGGGACTCCTGTTTCACTGCGTGCTATGTCAAACCCTTGATTCTCTATGATTAAGTCTGGAGTAGCACTTATGTCACAATATAATTTCCTTTCCATACGAGAGGCTAGAATTTGAGATCAGCAGTCCGTTCTTAACACATTCATCACACTTGTGCTAGAACCTGCCAGTCTTAACCCAGGGACCGGCACTAAATCACAGTGCTCATAGTGCAGAAAGCCCCTTGCAGGTTTGTTCCAGGCCTCGAGCCTGTTTATTTAACCTCCCCGTCCTCCTTGGGCCTCTACCCACTCAAATCCACCATTGGTGCCTCTGCTGCAGCCCCTGCAGCTTCTGCCTCTGGAAGCAGCCTCCCCACAGCCCCTTTCTTGCTCACCAATTAGTTAATGCTCTGTAGAGCGCCCTGAAGATATAAAGTCATGCTCATTTGTGTGTGAGTGAGAGTGCGCCATTGCCTCTACGCTGAGAAAAGGAAAAATGGGGGAAATGAGTAAAAATCTACCAACTGGAAGAGAGAAATATGTTCCGCGGGCACGAGGCACGAAATGGCTTCTCATGGCTGCAGGGCGAAACACAGAGGGTTGGCCCCAAAAATACGTTCTGGGAAAAAGGGATAACGCTTTCCTAGCTGTGCTCAGCAGGAAGAACTTGGGAAAAGGCATATGCTGAACAACGGACGGTCTCAGTGTTGTGCCAAGCTCCATACTGCTCCTGTTCACTCCCGTCTGTCTGCATCTGTTTTGCTATTGCTTATATATTACCTCTTTTTTTTTAATTTTAGAGAAGCATTCTGAATTGCAGTCAACTCTAAAAATAAAGTTGTGATGTACTCTTCTCATTAGAAGATCTCTTCTCATCTAACTACATATGTTAAGGTTCAAATTTCGGCTTCAGAATCAGTGGGCAAATTGAACTGTGGTATGGTCAAAAACTGACTTGCATTCACCAGCATTATATGTGAATGGGGGAAAAATATTCATGCCTGTATTGATTGCTCAGCAGTACCATCATGAGTGCTCAAAATGCCATTCCTGCTCTTTCAGACCATTCCTGATGCACTATTTTAGCTACATTCACCCAGCTGGCTGAGCTCTTGTGGCACTGCACCCATGACAGGTCTCACGTGCCATATGGTAGGTCCTGGGAAGCTTCACACTCCTGTACCACTTATTAGTAAAAATTAGTGCAAAAGGCATTAAATATCCTCTCCTAGAAGCCCACTGCAGTCAGTATGAGTTAAAATTTTCTATATTTATAGCAACGCAAGTTTCCTTCTGTGTTCTTTAATAAAAGTAAACTTTTCGTATCTTGGAGAGAGACTGGTCCTCTATATGTGTGTATATACATATATATATGACTTTGTTTTGCTGATCATTTTGAAGCTTTTCCTTTATATTTGCAAAGTAATAAATCCTTTTTTAGGACACTGTCTACTATTCAGGGATTTAAATCATTTTGGAGGGTAATCAGAAATATTCCACATTATTTTTTATCACAATTACCTCTGATATCATCAGGATATTCCTCCCTTTAATGAGACAATGCACAAGAAAATGATCTGAAGAAAATTTTCTGAGTTTTGAAAGAGTTGCAGCCACTTTGCCAAACAAAATGAGTGGATGTCACTAAAGTGACAGGGCTCAGCAAGGATAATTTGCAAATAAATTCCCCATTTCTTTTTCTTTTTAGTTTTTAATATGAAAAGATTGCTCAAACATGACTGGTTATTGGTGTAAAAAAATTAAAACTGAAAAATCTGTACCCAAGTCATGTATATCGTATTTTGACTGGTGAACTGCTTCAAATATAAAAACATTACTGTGTATGCAAAAATACGGCTTAGGCAAATAGAAAGCTAAAGATTGCACATTTAATTGACTGAGTGTAAGGTTATAAAATAATCACACACGACACGATAATTACTCGCCTAAATAACAGTAAGTAACTATAAGCAATATTCATAACTATGAATGCCCCTCTATTCCACAGATTAAACCACTACTTGCAAACATAAAAAATCACTCTTGCAGATTTCTCCTCTCCTTTCAAATGTGCTTTGCAAATTGTTTCTCTCTTTGTCTTCTGCCTCCTCCCTCCCTGCTAATTCCCTGAGGTCTCCAATATACAGCTGTAGCAATGCACACAAAATGTGCAGTGAACCTTGGGGTGTTTTTCACTCGCAATGGCTTCTCCAGGCCAGCAGAAGCTGCTCAGTTGGTTGCTCTTGCATTGGTGACAAGATACAACCGCAGGAGCTGTGCTTATTACCTGGCACCGGTGTCACGCTGTCTGGGTAAAGCTGTCTCTGCCGAGACCCCTTTTTTTCTGGGATCTGTCACCCGTTCTCCGTGCCTGGCATCACCTTTGTGCAGGTACTGGGATGCTCCATCTGCATGGAGAGCTGCAGAGCTTGAAAACTGCTGCTGGGCACGGCTTGAGCCAGCAGCTCAGTGCTGCTTCCGTAGCCTCAGGGTGCTGATCAGTGCCCTGCGATTCAGGAAATGGGTTTAAGAGGATGAAACAAAATAGTGCTTTCCTCAGCTCTCCTCCTGGGAGTTTGGATGTCCTATTCCCTACGACAGTCCAGCTTGTGGCAGAGTCCAGCTCACACTTCATCCAGGGCAGCTGTAATAGATGAAAATACCATTTTCCATCTTTCCCTGCCTCCCATTGTGCAGGAATAGCATTTTAACTCATGATCCTCTTTTGATTTAGAGGGTCTTGGCTTGTGCAACCCTGTGCAACTTAGGTACCACATGAGGGTTGCACAAGTGCTTGTTTAAGTGGTGTTTGTGTGGTAATTGAGGTGCTCCTCATGCAGGCTTCCTGCTTGACCCTCTTTAATGCCCTTTAGATCAAAATCCATAGAAGATAACCTGTCATCAACAGGCACACAGAAGGACTCAATGTTCATTAATAAACCCCAAATATATTGAGATTTTCTGGTTCTTCATAAGTGCTATTAAATCAAGGAGTAATGTATTGTTAACAGTGAAAGCTACAGTGTCGGCATGCTTATGAGGAAGCAAATAGTAAATACAAAGAGGTGGAAGATAAATGCCTCTACCAGGGGAGTAAGATTAAATAACCACTTTGTCCCTACTTAGAACTACACCAATAAGCAAGAGCATAAATCATGTTGCACTTCTCTTAGAAATTATGTCAGTTGTTTGAGTCAAGCAGGAGGAGATTTGCAGGTGATTTGCCCATGAGTATGATTTTGGATGCCTTTGAAATGCCAGTGCTATTAAAGGCAAATGTTGGGGTGAAAAGCAATAGTGACTTACTTTTCTGAACTGTCATTTGAGATTCTCCCTGCGCCCTTGTACCTCCAAGACTCACTTTCCACAGTTACATGGACCTGGCAGCCTCTGGCGTTCCAGACCAGAGTCCTTTATATTCATCAGGAGGTTGATGGATGAGCAGTGAGAATGGATAGGTGGGAGTGGAAAACTCAAAATTAAAATCCCAAGAATGGCAAGATGCCCAAGAGATTTATTTTTTCTTCTGTCATCCCTTCAACATAATTTTCTTTTTGTGCCTGATTATTGATTTCTAGAGTAGCTAATGGTGCAATTTGCAAATGGCAATTATTTCTCATTATTCATTTTTCTTCCTATGCATTTTATTAATTAAAGTAGGAGATTATTTGATCCTAAATAATCATCTTTACAACAACATGACATGCAATAGTATCTGCAGTGATCCTACCAGTTCCTGTGGTAGACAACTATGCTCAGGACTATGCTCAGGACTTTGCGGACTTTTGCAGATCTTGTGAGAAACAGCATGTTGCAATATTGACCTGATTCGTCACAAATTTAGGAACAACTTCAACAAAGTCGTTAAGCTATGTTCAAGTTAACTAGCGCTTATGAGATCAGAATTAGGTCCACTGTTTGCATCCATTCTCAGTGTGGTGCACTGCTCATGCTGCTCCGCATAGCCTGCCCTACACTGGGTGCAATTCGGTGTTTGTAAATTAAACTCACACTGGACATTTAGCAAGGACAGAAATAAAAAAAAAAAAAAAAAGGATGAAGATTGGGGAGAAAAATCCAAGTCTTAATTACCTTTGGAGGGAGATTTGCGTTTATATGATTTACATTCATTCTTAGCTGGATCTCTGGTAATCTTTCCATACGGCAATGAAAATCCAGTATGCACAATTAGTGTAATTAGTATACAAATCTAACAAGCACTGGAGGCAAAGAGGAATATGTCTGTCTAAAGAGCACACATGGCATCTGGGGACCGAGATTTTCTTCTTTCTAGGAAGGTACAATCTCAGTTAGAATTTTCCTTTCATGCAATGGGGCATTATATGTGTGTTTCTAATACATATGCACACATGCACTTGCACATATATGCACACCTACATAAAGTAAATCTCAATATTTTTTGATGGAATCAGAACAGAACACTAACACTCATGTTTATTATATTTCATCACTGTTGTTGTCCTTTATTATTAAAAATTGCAGGACAATATATGGGAATATATGTCTGTGAAGATGATAATCTCAGTCACTGGTGTACGCGAGGAGTTACTCCACTGAACTAATTGACAGAGTGCCAAATGTTGTTTGCACTTAATACATGAGTGACTCCATCAGCCTCAAAGAAACATTCGCTCTTCTATTATTCTCACTATTATACAGTGAGGCTCACTGAGCGCGTATTCGACTTTTCTTGGTATTCATGAGAACAGAATCTAGCCTGGACTTTTCTGTTTAATTAACTTCACCTCACTAATGCTAGTCTTTAAGTAACTATAGGTGGTGAGAATGTTTTATTGAAAGTTTAACACTTGTGATTGAGAATGAAATGGGAAGAGTTTGCATTGAGCGGTTCGAAAATTGCCACTGCCCTCAGGAGCAGCGTCGATTTTGGGAGCAATGAGAATTAGGATATCCAAGGATATCCAAGATATCCAGGTTATCCAAGCACAGGGCAGTGTCTGAAAGCAGTCAGACCACTGCACTGGGAGACTGCATGAGCCTGGATTCTTTCAAAGGGAATGTCGCTGCCCAAGAGCAGCATTTCCAACAACGATGCCACAGTGATAATGTATTCAGATGAATATATTCTTTTTTTTTTTTTTTCTGAAAATAGCACTAAATTAATGGTAAGCAAGGAACCTCCCAATGCAGAGAGTCCACCTGCAGGGGGAATCTTTGTGTTCTACCAGACAGAGCAGCACATAATACGAAGGTGAACGCAGGTGATTTCAAGGCAGCTTTGACGAAGTTGTTCCTCCAGATGACCTCTCTGGTAACTGCTCTTCCAACATTTGTCTCCTATCAGGTAGGGATAATAATTTCTTTAAACACAAATTTATTTACTGTCAGATTTGCCACCTAGGTGACAAATGGCAAGTGGAAAGCAATACACTGTCAAGCATGAACTTGGAGTCATAGTTCCCTCCTTACACATTTAGTCATTTCCTTATAGATTATACTACAGAGTTTTTCTTGATGGTTTGGCATCTTTTCTGTATTTTACATGTATCTTGTAGTAAATTTCCATTCTCAATTATATCATTGTCTTACTTTCTCACAGCATTTATTACAACTTTTACATTTTAAAGCGCTAACAAGCAGCCAAAAGGAAGCCAGTAGGTAAGCATCTCAGCAACAATATTGCATGTGTTTCCTTCCTCTTAGTATACTAAGTAGACAAATTACAGATTCTATATTTTCAAATGAGCTGAGATTTTTATCGTCTCACAACCACGACTTTGGTATGTCACAGTGCAGTAGTCTAGTTGAAATTCCCAAATTTAAAAGAATTACACGAAGAATTAACTTGTCCACCCTTTCTATTTCCATGGCAGGGCTCCCTTTCAGTTTGCACAGGGGAGAAAATTCAGTGCAAGGGATGATGTGGGGGTTGATGCTGACAGAGGAGTGTGAGGAGATGGCAAGAACAAAACCATCAGCAACGTGTCTGCCATTGTGAGGACATTCAGGTCTTTATTCAGTAGTATTTATTCTGTTGGCACTAGTTTATCTTCAACTACATAAAAATGCAAATAAACTAATTTCTACTAGTTTCAGGACAGACAGACTGGGGAAGAGTGAGAAAAGCACGTGAACACTGATCTTCATTTATTGATGAAAATGTTTAGGTTTGGTGTGAGGCTCTGGCTGTGTATCCTAGAGACACAAAGTGATCTATTTCTTGGCTCTGATGTTTTTGCAAAAAAAAAGCAAGGACCATAAAGAGTTATAAAAGGCTGGGAACAGACTTTCAGGCAGTGAGCTGAGAAGCTCAGCAGAACTACTGTTTTTATAAAATTCACTTCTCAATCCTGAAATGAGGAAGCTGAAGTGGGTAAAGCTAGGCAGGTCTGAGCCCTGCTGCTGGGTTGAAATGCTGTGTCTGTACTAGTAAATGAGCAGGCACCAAGGACTGTTCCTAGGCAGAGGAACTCCACCGTGCACAGAGTTGTTGCACTGTCAGGCCAGTGCGCGGTCAGCCTCAGGACCCTGGCCCACAGCACTCCCACATTCACGGCTTAGGAATTAGCCCGTGGCAGAAACCAGATCCTCTAGGCAGCTGGCAAGTCCAGGTTTTGGAGGGTAGGAGCGTTTAATAGCATGGACACAGGTCACCGAGCCCTGGAGCTGCGTGACAGTCCCCAACCCACCTTATTTCCTCCTGGAGAGCACAGAGCTTTGCACATGGAGAGGCACATCCATAGTGTGAGCTGAGAGGAAGGTGGAAAATTATTTGGCCACTAGCCACCAGGTGAGGGCAATTTTCAGGTAAGCTACACACTGCAGGTAAGACATCTGAACATGCAAGGAGCCTTGTGTTCACCTCGTGTCGCATGAGAGATATGGGAAGGGGAAGAGAGAGCAAGAGTCTGTGGCTGAGCTTGCTGAGTGGGATAGATGGAAACCCTGGCCAAAAATAGCTTTGCAAGAAGTAGAACACATGGCAAATTGCATTAATTTTAATAATTGCTTTTAATGCTTTGATAAAAACTGGCAAAGACCTAAAGGATCCTCTGCTCAGGGTAATTAGCATAGCTCTCCTTGGCTGCTCCCCTTTAAAGAGAGCGCTGCTCTGAGGCTCCTCAAGCCCAGGAGATTGTGAAGGGTGAGGCTGCCCACTCGTGCCAGCCAAGCAGAGTGCTCGGATGTACGCGGTGCCCGCTGGAGAAATGGGATGCTTGCGTAGCAGCTGATATATCACGTCGCTGGAGGGTACTAAAGCGGTGCCATCTGGCACAAGGCAGCAGCGTCTGGCTGGATTTTGCAGCATTCCCCTCCTTATGCAGAGCGGGTATCACCTCCAGAAAGAGGAGGAATAAACTGCTGGCCTGCCTTGCACTTCCCTCCTGCCATGCCCAGGGCCACCAGAAGGGAGAGATGAAGGGAGGGAATAAATGATCTCTGTATTTCTGCATGTGCCTTTTGCAGAGACAGTGAAGGCGAGCAGATCTAAGGTCTTAAAAAATCATCAAGAACCTTTCTCCAAAAGAAAATACATATTTTATAAAAAAAAATGCAGACGATATATTTAATCTCATAGCAGTTATTGGGACCGATAGTTCCTTTGCAAATGATGGATATGGCAGGTACAACTGTCCTCTCTTGGGAAAGAAGGAAGAGGAGAGCAAGTCCAGGCAATATTAAAGGATGCAGTAACTGGTGAGACATGCTCTGCATTCCCAGCAGCTCCTTAGAGCAAACTCCAGTCGGGAATGAAACAGGCTTTAGTTGGAAGATGCACAAAGATCCTCATGCTAAAGAGAATTCCCACAGCAGAAGTGTCAAATATAGCATTTAACAGCACCAACACCTCGTTTGCACGAAACGCCGCACAGTCTAACTAGTCTGGTTTAGATTTCTTCCTAACTACAGCTAAACCAGAACACAGTATCAGTCTGCTGGCAGTGTCCTCATAAGGGGAGGTGCCAATGGCATGAAATTGGTTTCTAATTGACACAGTTAATGCAGGGCATCTGTTCTTCAGCCAGCTCTAAAGTTAAATATATTACCTGGGGGATTTCACAGAGGCAACAACGTGGGGATTTCTATCAGAAATAATGCTCTGTATTCCTCCTGGTCACAACAGCACAATATTTGGAAATGAGTGAAATTGGTTCTCTTTTACAGCTCAAACATGCAGACCGGGGCGGCTGCAGAGTGCAGAGGCACAGACGATGCTTTGGCTCCGCTAGTGGCTTCCTTGACCTCAGGAGCAGGAGGCTCCTTGTCTCCAATGGATCTCTCTGCACGGAGTGGGACTATGGTCTCATCCTGCCCTGTGGAGGCTCCCGGCATTCCCACCGCTTCAGCCAGGGGCTGCTTCTGCAGCCAGCATGTGTCAGGTGTTGGATCACGCT
>JAUBOD010000469.1:725902-742272 GCA_032353885.1 Nothura maculosa | reverse complement strand
TCATGGTTGGGATCATTTGCCAGCTGTAAGGTTGGCAGCTAATTGATGAACAGATGCTAAAGCGTCATTTCCTTCACAGGAAAGACCTGGCTAAAAACAAAATAAAAAGATGCTTGTGTTCCAGAGACTTTATGGGAAACATCTTCAATCATAAAAAGGTGAAACTTTTTAGGATAACAAAATATTGTTGCTTGTTTCCTTCCATACGGATATATACATTTTATATACACATACACATATATTATCTATCTATCCATCCATCCATCCAGACAATACCAGCAGTGCCTAATTCTCAAAGCAGAGCTGTGTGTTCAGTTTTATTTTGTTTTTAACTATGTCTTTCCAGGAGGAAGACTGCAGGAGGCAATGAAGGTCCTTAGGGCTGGCAGGCACGCTATGTGCAGAACAATGTGCCTGTATGCTCTGCGTTTCGGGCTTAAATTCCCCTGGTTGTTGGCAAGGATCTTTCACTCCCTTGGGACACTCTTTGTACACACACAGCAGAATAGTCTCTTCAGGTATTTGCTAAGCAATCTTCTGGTAATTTAAAAAAGTTCTCTTTGTTAGGGTGCATTGTGTTCAAAAAAAATCCCCTAGTTGTCTCCAGCAAACTGAGTACAAAATCAAAACAGGGAATTACCTACATTGTTATTTTCAAAGAGCTCCAAGGCGCTGGAAAGCTGTGAAATCCAATTTCCTTCTCATGAGAGGCTTCTTCTCCTTTCAAAGTAGCAAGTTCTTGGCTGCAAAAGTGGTTGGCATAAAGAGGCAACCTGAAAGAGTCACTGAATGACCAGATGGCCAAAAAAGTCCTTTCCGAGGGCCATGGGGATAGGCGATCTCACTGCCAGTTAAGGCAATGGTATATTGGCTGGAGGAGTGAAGGAAGCCCGTGAGGGAGCCCCGTGCTCCAGGTGTCGACCTCTGCGCTGCTCCCAAGCAGCGCCACTGGACGGGGCCTCAGGTTGGTGGCCCCTGAGAGAAGTGGTCCCAGTGGCCACCCCGGCGCCATGAGGCCCATTGACTGGCTCCGCGATCCAAGATAGCATGTCCTTCCCTTGTGCTGTTGTGGGGAAGGAAACGTGACCTGGTACAATGGAACTAGCTGTTCTGACATATTAAAAGAGCAATGACCCTAGAGAATAGATATGTAATACCAGCAACCTCATGAAAACTGTTGTGGAGTTTGCTCTAAGCTGGCACCTTTTAAAAACACTAAAACGTTCTCATGCTACTTCCCCAGTGAGTTTCTTTTCTTCCTCTCTTCTTTTATTCTGCTCTGAGCATCTGAAGAGCACTCCTTTCCCCACATTTTGTTTTCTGTTTGCAGAGCTTTATACATTTCCATTTTACAGCTTCTTCTCAGATCATTATCTTAGTTTTTCATCTTTCTTTTCAAGAGACTTCTCTTTTCCCCATCTGCTACCATCTTCAGTATAATAGTTCTCCCTTCAGGATTTCTTTTATCCTTCTCATCTTTAAGCCTTTCACTTACTCTTCCCCAGACCCTTCATTCTTGCTTCTGCTTGTCAAAACTCTCTGTGTTTTTTCATCCTTCATTGGGGAAGAGGCAGAAAGTCCAAGTGGATTTTTTTGCACTACGGAAGCCCGGGAATGTTCCTATCACGCTCCAGATAGAGCTGGTGGCCCCACGCTGCAGGACCCACGGCGGTTCCTGAGCAGCGGCGGCTCGAGCTGGGACAGACGCGCTGTCCTGCATGGGTCGCACAGCTCTGGGTCGTTACTGCCCCACAGCACTGGGTGCTGACCCTAGAGGAAGCCCTTTGAGCCTCCTGATCCCTTGCCAGTAGACGGGCCCTTCCAAAAGGAATTTGCAACGCTAGCTTGGGAGGGCCTTCTGCAGCATCAATATGATTGGCATTAGGCATTAACATTTTAATGTCTACACCTAGATTAGCTGTGTGCATTCTCTTAGGTGGCCACTTTTCACCATGATAAGCAGTTGACCTCAGGAGACCTATGTTAACTGGATCTGGTCCTCTAGATCACTTAAGAGGTTTGGAAAATCTTATCTAGAGCTTGTAATAGCTAGAGTTGACCCTTGCTGACAAGTCTACCATTTTCACCATCTTCGTCTGCATAGCAAGACTGCCTCAGTCTTCAGAAATACTAAAGACCATTCAAAAATGCATCTAAAGCTTGGAGCTGATTTCCTATTCCTGTCTTCCATTTGAAAAAACACCTTTAACAAAATATATGCCAATATATTTAATCCTAGAATGAGGCAGTCATTTATTACTTAAATATTGGTGTAGTCCCAAATCCAATGGAGAGCCTGGGGGCGATAAGAGAATGTTTAGATGCAAAATGGCATTCACAAGATGTATCATTTCTGGCATGAGATGTGAAACCTTTTTCTTTAAGCCAGCACTCCTGCTTCAGCAGTCTGGGCATGTTTCCTGGCTCGCTGTCTGGACAGGATCAGAATGTCAGCAGTGGGTTGCTCAGGTATGAAATTCATGGAGGTGGTAATCTGGGGGCAGAAAGGTCCTGACACGAGCCATCTAGTTATGAATACTTCTTCTTGCTCTATGAATTCCCTGGTTAACTTTTGTTCTGCTAGGACTAAAACTGTTTGGAAAACACTGCATGCAGTTTTGTTTTCACCCACTGATGAGGCCTAAAGCTGTTAGGCTTGGTGGTGGTTGAGGCGCTTTCCAAGTGCAGCTTTTGAGCCTGGTTGTGGTGCAGCTTTGTACAGATAAATATAGAACCTGTGGCATTTTCAAAAGCCATTTGGAACAGTTCTTCAGTTCAAGCATTTCATGGTATAGATTAAATACATTATTTGGGTTTTCTGCTTTTAAAGAAATACTTAAAAATTGGCAGAAATAGATTTTTTTTTCAAATGAGAAAGTTCTCTTTCTCCAAACTGAGGTTGGCAGTTGGCAGCTCTTTAAACAGACAGAGTTTTTTTTCTTTTCCTCTTTCCCTTCTCTTTCTCCCCAGTTAAAAAAGAATCTTCAGGGCAAAAAAGCAAGAAGTAGCAATGTGAAAAAGAAATGGAAACTGATTTAAAATGTTCACTCCTTGAACAGAATGTTTCACATTTTAAATAACTTATATTAGATAAAATGCTACCAGATTCCTAGAAAAGAAATGAACACATGGCAGGAAACTGGACACCGACATTCCTGAAGAAAAATCACTTTTCAGAAGTCCTATTCAAGAAAGCAAAACATGATACAAATAAAGAACTTTATTAAAATCATTTGCAATATTATATGAAATTTAATATAGTATAATATAGGTGCAGAAAAAATCTGATATTAACAGAATGTGTGAGGACATTAATATACATATAAATAGAAAAGCTAAAATGTGTTTGACAGTGATATATTAAAGGGCTACGTAAATGTGATCATAATTATGTGAATACATAATTTTGTATTCCTTAAGCAGAATCTTATGAAGCAGTACACATGGTAAATTGCTTTTATCTACAGACTCTGCTTTCTTATAATATGAGCAACATGAGATACGTAGGAATATTGTAGGCACATGCAAAAAAAAATAAAGATATAAAAAAGAGGCTCAAGCCGGTGACTTATTTGTTCTTGGCTGCCAGAGGTTTACGACTGATCTTCTTTGACTTGTCGTTGTTCTTCTTCGGAGGTTCTGGGTTTGCCTGCATGTGTCTGCCATAAAGGCTGTAAGGAAATGAGACAAAGAACATTCGTGAGACATCCATCAACCACAGGCTTTTAATTTAGAGCATGCAGAAACAATGCATCTGGTTAGCAGAAATCAAAAAACTTATTTTGTCTCAAAACAGTGAATTTACTATTAGACCTCATGCTGCAGTCCGTAATAGTCATTTTCTGTGACTTTTCAGGAGAGGAGCACTAGGAAGAAGAGGCCTGTAGAGCAGGGAAGCAGCAATCAGTTTTGCCCTGGGAAATGAGCAACCTTTATTCCATGGCTATGGAATTAAGGCTTAGAAGGCTGCACGAATGTGTATTCAAGTTGACAATGACAAAAATTGGGTTGAACTGGAGAGATAGAGCGGCCACTTAGAGCAAAGTGAGCATCATCCCTAACCAGAAAACCCAAGGGCTTGATAATGTGACAGAGAGCAATGGTGTCACAGCCTTCTCTGCTGCTCACACATGATTGATAGCACTGGGATGGCGACCAACACATCAATGCCACATTAGTAAGTAGCACTGATTAAATGTTGACAAAGTATCCTACAATTAAGATGGCTGGCATTCACAGTAAAGCTAAATAGACTACACGGCTGAGAGGATCTAGCTAAATATCATACAGTCATTAATAGATAATTTATGAGTAATCCTGATTAAACTAAATTAAAAAGCCACCCAAAATAAATACAGCTCGAACTTAAGTTCCTGAGTTGACATCACGTGGTTTTTGGAGACGCACTTTGCAGGGGTGCGAGCACAGCTCCAAGGGAGCAGAACGGAGCCGAGTGCAGCTCTGAGGGAGCAGAGCGGGATGCAGCTCTGACTGCTCAGAGTGGGACACAGCTCCAAGGCAGCAGAATGGGACACAGCTCTGAGGGAGCAGAGCCTGGTGCAGCTCCAAGGGAGCAGAGTGGAGCGCAGCTCCGAGCGCGCATCCGTCTGGCTCTGGTTGCACACTCCAGCAGGAACTGCCGTGGTCTCCGGGAGCATTTCCCTGCTCGTACCTCAGCCGCCTTCTGACGGGAGTTCCCTCCAATCCCAGCAAAGTCAGACACTAACTTATAAAACATAAAAAGAACTTTGCTAGTGGGAAAGCAAAGAGCACCATATCCCGTAAGAGTCTTCCATGGCAGGCACTGCACCTCTCCATTGTGAGGTCTGCCAGGGAAGAGGACGGGCCTAGGGGCTTAGGGCAGGGAAGCTCTGAGGCTCTTGCTACACTTGCTTTCTAGACTTGCCCGTGGGCACGCCGAGACCTGGGTCGGGAGCCATGGGCAGGTCTGTCGCAGAGGCCAGGCCCCGCATTCACACATATCTGTGGTCCCACGTGGAGTCCCACAGAAGCGCTGCCTGGTCCCTCACATCCGCTCGCTCGGCGCTTGCCCCAGAGCTCCTGCACAGAGCTGCCGTGTCCATCTGCCTCATGTTGGACAAGGCCCTACGCTCCTACTTGTGCTTAGTCCTGCCCACACAGAACTCTTCACTCGTTTCATGTTGTTGCTTACCCAGAAATCCCAAGAAAGTCCATCCCCCCACAGAGGACAAACGCTGAGGTGCAGCTAGAGGTCTCATTAGGCCTTCACAGCCCAAAGCCCCGCTGCCAGCTCGCAGGCCGAGCGCAAGGGGCGATGCCTTTCGTTACACACAGCAGTAACCTCAGCCCTAGGAAAAGGTAGGGCTGGTTCAGGGATGCTGGTGAGGGCATGTTATGCTTGTTATGTTGGCCAGTGAGGAGACCCTGCAGCCCCGCTCACAAATCCCACGTCCCCAGGAGCAAGCCCTGGGGCACGGAGGCTGCATGAGCCCCTACACGGTCTTCCAAATGTCACCCCACCTTTTGGCTTTCTTCTGCTCCAAGGACGCTACTGATTTGGAAGCAGGGAGGATAATTTGCTCTAGCAAAGCTGTGACTTTGCCTTCTACCTTAACAGAAGGACACAAGCTAGGAGGAGTTTCCAGGCCCTGTGTGCTGCTGGAGTTCTGCCAAAAATGCAGGGAGAAAACGATGTTTTTTTCACTTTGCAGGCTGAAACTAATTTCACCAGCAGAAGATTGTCCCTGTTTCTTATATGGGGCCTGGTGGGCTATTCAGACACCAGCTCCACTGCCAACTGTACGCCAGGGATACCGAGCAAGGATCCAAATACACACAGATGCTCTCAACTCCCCATGCTCAGCAGCAGGGCTGTGGAGCAGCTATTGATTTCAGACGGAGAGAGATTTTAGCTAAGACATGCTGAAGTTGGGAGGCTGAAACCTGCCAACGGCTGCTCTGGGCTTTGTTGTGCTATATCTGGAGATACTTCACCCTGCAGCTCCTGGATGCCAGTGAAGGATCAGAGCTTCTCAAGAGCAGGGTGCAGTGGACGCATTCATTTCTCACCCCTTCAGCAACTGCAGTTTCACATCACGCTGCTAAACGGCTGCTGTCAAGGTGCACTGCTCCCCAAGCAGCCTTGCTCAAGGAAAATACAGCTCTAAACCAAGACATTACCTCATCTTGCTGCAATTTTACATATGCCATCACCTGTCGTCAGCAAGGGATCAGATGCCCTTCCCTGACTTGCAGAGAGCCCTGAATCTCTGTGATAACTGCATGCTGGCTATTCCTGTGAATAAAAAATACTTTTCTCCTCCTAAGAGGACACAGCCAAGGCCATATTGTATCCAAGTATATGGTAAATGCACTAATGAAATACTCATTAGGGTTAAGTGCATTGAGCAAAGGAAGATGATAGGGAAGAAGTTTTGGAATCAGGAAATCATATCGCCGTTGAGGAGCACAAAAAGATTGTATGTCATCAAGGAGGTTGTCCAACGAGAAACCAATTTAATGTAGAAAAAGCCACAGGACAAAGCATCTTGTTCTCAACCACAATTGAGCATTTAAACTGCTGTCAGCAATAATTTTATAATGCTGAGAAATTAGCAACTTAAAAGCAGAAATTCATGCTGAAATGTGTATAGTTAAATGCAACATGAATATCTGAGTTGCTTTTTGGTTCTGGAGAAATACTGCTACCTTACAGTACAATGTTTCTTTATATCACAAGAGAGCTCCCATTTGGGACCTAAAGTACTGAAGCAAATGCCTGAGTACTAAAGAAGGGAGTGGTAGGAGCTGGCACTGCAATGGCCTTGGCATTTTTGAGGTGCTACACAGGAGTTTTTGCTCAGGTTAGTTTAGGCTACACTTTTTGCTTTGGGAACTTTGTATGAATTTTCACTCAGATGGCACCTTTGTCATTAATTCTGTCTCTGGTCTCCTTTCCAAGTTTGTGGATGGGCAGAGCCCAGGTCAGCGATGTCCTGAGGTAGAGCAGTGTGGTGGGAATTCTGCCGAGGACATGGACACTTTTGGAGGGGAAAAACTCAACACTGATACCTTTAAATAAACTCTAAAATTCTGGCACAGTCTTTTTGGGCTTTTGATTATGAAATGATATTCAGCAACTGCTGCACTTGCTAAGGGGTAAAAATTCCAACTGACCTATAAGTATTTTTGATAGCTTTTTTTTTTCTTTGATATTTGCTACTTAGGATGTTCACTAATGTCAGTGCTCCAGCAATTTTCCCCCACGCATGCAAATATTATGTTAATACTAGCAGCAGATCTGCCTAAGTTGCAGATATCCGCAGCACATTTACATTCTTTTTATCTCTTCTCCATCTATTCTCATGCGCGACCCCTTCTATTGGCAGAAGCGCCCACAACTTCACCCAGAAAAGTAATTGTGGGGTTTGAAATAAACAAATCAAACGTCTCCTCCTTGGTTTCTCTGGCAAAGCTCGGAGCGGGTTTCAGCTGCACATTGCTCTCTCAGCTGAAGATAAACGCTTTGCAATCCATCACGGTAGTCTGCTACACAGGGAGCAGGGATCAGACATATTTACATTATAGAAGCCTTCGCAGACAGGGGCTCTCGCTCCTGTGTTTGCACACATCAAATATGAGAAGACATATGGTGTCACAACAACATTTAAATACAATAATGACTGTGAAAATGCCTCTGGGACAGAATTTGCCTTCTGTTACACTAGGGAAAAGGGAAATCACGATTTTGAGTGAACCTGTAGTACAACAAGCAACACCACTTCCGCAGCTCCCAAGAGGGGGGAAAAAACAACAGAGAAAAAAGAAAACAAGAAGAGTAACTGAATTGATCCTCATGGAAAAGTTAACTCTCTGGATTACAACAGGACCGAATACCCTTTGAAAGGCTTTTTATACACTGAGTCCTTAATGACTGTGATGCCTGCTGGAAGGAAACGGCCTCAGAAGCTCTTGAAGTCACCACACGCCTGCTGGGAGCTGTGAGCCCCACGCTCTCGCTCTGGGCACGTGAGGCACAAACCAGCAGGGGTAAAAGGAGCCCGGCACCACAGGGCACTGAACAGAGACATGAGCAGTTCTGCAGCACAACTGAGGGATGGGGCTTTGCCAGGGGCATGGCACCTTGATGCATTTGTTTGCAGGACTGAACCCGCAGCAAACGGATAAACAGAGGCAGGGATCCCCAGGCTGACGGTGCCTGGTGTTTCCATGTGGGATCCGTGAGGCGAGCGCTGGTACCAGGCGCACGGCTCCACACGCAGCCTTGTGGAACGGCCTCCTCGTGCGGATGCTCGAGCCCTGTGGACGTGGCCGTGCACAACCCTCCTCAAAAGCCGAGCTGGAGGAGCAACAGCTGCAACCCAAACAAACACTTCACCTATTTGCAGGCTGCAGCAACAGTCAGAAAGCGTCATTACAGCCTCAGCTAGCAAACTGCTGAGCCCTGGTAAGCTCGGTACCTGCTACATCGTATGCTGCCTTCTCACAATGTCCAGGTAAAGCAGGAATTAAACGCAAGACTGCAAATGCAGAGAGCCCTGAGCTAGAGATTTCCAGTTGCTTTTATTCCTCATATATGATTTTCAAAGTAAATATTTAACAAAAATCTCTGGAGAACACAAATGTTTCTTTGTATGCAAACAAAAGCATAAACATAAACAAAATCTCACGTATTCTCTATCTGCCCCACTGGAGGTAACAAATGGGAGCACTACGGCTACTACAGCAAAACTAACAATATAAAGTGAGAAAGATGCTCATTAAACTTCATCATTCTGTCTACTTTAATGATGCTTTTACTTAATAAAAACTCCCAGGGCAGTTGCAAGGATATTAGGCAAGGTCTTTGGTTATGTATCAGGGGTCTAAGCTGTCACTGGCAGGCATGCAGTTCAGAAGGGGCATTCCCAAGAGGAAACAGGGAATACAGCTTCCGTGTAATAAATTCAGGGAGAATCAATAACCGCAGCTGGCTACGTTACACTTAAGCATTTAAGAAGTAGGTGATCCTTCTAAATTAAACTATGAATTGCTAAATGTTGCAATTTACAGTATAAGCTCAAGCTTGGCAATTTGGAAGTGCACAAGCTTGCTCCTAAAACCTCTGAATTTAAGAAAGAATCCTCGTTAAAATTCTAAAGTTCAAAAAGACATTTTAAAAAATTGCCTTCAGTACCATTTTCTCCAAAATTTTCTCTCTTCTATAACATGAATTATATACAACTGTATAACATAAAAGTGTATACGATCATAAATTGTAGCTAAAGGCTAAATATTTTCAGAAATAAAAGGAGTGAACATAAACATTTAAAAAAACACTACTAAATAAATAATCAACAGTTTTAGCCCCTTTTGATCCTTCAGAAAATTGCTTGATCTTTCAGGTCAGTATTTGCAGATCCGTCTTTGATGCACACTGGATTCCTGGAGTTTCAGCATTTTGAAACAGGATTTCAAAAATCAGCCACATGGAATGTGTTCTATTTCACTTTGTTTTTGTGGTAGATCTATAGAGTAAGTATGCAAAAGGGAAGGGACATGTGCAGCTAAGCATGATCCTGATGAGATGCTATATTCAGGTATATACCATAATAAGAGAGACAAAAGACTGCAGCACTGCTTGAAATTCAAAATCTAAAGTCTGGATTTAACCAGGTATTTAAAATTCACTTCAACTTAAAACACAAGTACTTACAGTGACCTTAACAATGTGCTTCCCAGGTCCGTTGCTGATTTGGGGTAGGGGAAGCTCTCTATTAGTTAAAATTCACAAGTACTTATTATTGCAAGACTCTTCCACACAGGCTGCTTTTGTATAATTATTATCTCCTCTAAGCAACCGGGACTAGCCTTTTCCTCAGAGGCAGGAGGCGACCTGGGTTCAATTTGCTGGTACTGTGCCAATCAGAGAAAAGAGGCATTAAAATATTTTGTAAGAGGGCATATTTTAATAGTTTATCAATAATTTATTTTTCCTCTCTTTGATATAAGTTGGATGATTTAAATTAATAGAAGCATTACCTAGATAAGTGATACAAAATATGTGGTTTCCTTGCAAGCTTGGAGAGCAAGCTGCCGCTTTTGGATTCTTAATAAGGATGAACAGACAAGAGTGAGTCATTTTATTCAGCTAATTTTTGCCCCTTGTTTGCGAGCGCTCTGCGAGCAGATGGTAGTAGTGTCAGAGATGTTCATCATCTGAAATCCTCAGCAAATTTCTTCAAAGAAATCAGCTTTGTCCTGTAATCTGTTCGTGTAACAGCTCATTCTTCATACCGGGAAATCCAGGCAGTGTTGACTGGGTGCACAGCTCAGGTGCTCTGTTTTCTGCCTGTCTGCTGCTTCATAAGAGTACCTGGGCTCCTGAGCTGCAGGTCTCTCATATGCTGTAAAATGGATCCAGTATTCTTAGATTTACCATGTTCTGCCTTCCTTTATTCCCCCATTCACACTCAGGTATTTCAGTCTTTTATAAGACCTCTACACCCCAAATCCCAGCCCCCGAGATACTCCCGAGTGCAGCAAGCTGTGGTATTTTTCCCTTCCTTCCACCTGCCCCAGTAATCTTCACAATCCAACATTTCTGCAGAGTCCTTCCAGGCCCCACTAAATCCTTATGGATTTAGTCTGGAAGGATTCCAGAGACACTCAGTGCCTTCCTAGGCAGAGCCCTGGAAACCCAGGTGCTTCCAGGCTCATCTTCATGCTCCCTTCACCCACAGCAGGTGATTTCTCAGGTTGGATGACCCAAGCTGGCTCCTCCAGCTCTCCTAGGGGAGCAGGATGCTGCCCAGGGCACTTCTGTGATCCCCACAGCCTAGTAAGGTTGACAAACATCACAAGACATGTACAAACATGACAAACATTACACTAAACGTGACAAGGTTAACAACCTTAACAGGGCTGGCAGAGCGGGAGCTTCAAGAAGTGGAAGGCAGAGGAAAGTGGGAGAGAGTGAAGAAAGTGTGCTGGATTTTCCGGGGTCCACCACCGAATCCTTCACATATTAAACACCTGAAAAGAAGCACATCCTTTCTGCAATGAGCATCATGGTTTTAAGGCTAAACTGAGCACCCTGAAATACTCTGGTTTGCAGTTTCACGTTTCAGAGGCCACGTCAGACAAGAGGGAAGAGATGCAGTACAGTGCTGAGCTGGATGCCCAAGCCCATGCTGTGGTAGTCGGTGCAGAAGGGTAACAGTGGAGCAGAGAGCTTTCTGGCTTAGCAGATACAAGCATCTGCTGTGAGCTGCTTAGCTGCTTTCTAGGTTCTGTTAATAGACTTCCACTGACAGCGATGGAGATTGTACAGCGAGTTCACATGTAAACACTCACATTTACATGTTTTAAAATGCTGGATGAAGCCCACCCAGAGAACCCACCCCTCCCCAGTCTCCTCCTTGGCACACACTTGCAAGCTGCTGGCTACATTGCATTAGAGACGCTTCTGAGTCATATCGTGCAACATGGGCTTCTTGTGAACTCCTTTTTAAAAACACTCCAATGAGCAAAAATAGCACCCTGCCAATGCTCTCCTAGGGTTCACCACGCAGTTTGCTGGGTACAACGAGCTCCTCTGAGTAAGTCCATTCAGCCCCTGTGCCACTCTCCATTGCTGGAGCTGTCACTCTTTGAGCTCCACCATTCATCTCCACACAGTTCCCTCTGCCAGATCCCTAAGCCCAGTCCCTCCCCTCTAGCTCTGCTGTCTTGCACTGCTGACTGAGGAAGAAGCAGTCCTGTTTATCACGTTCTTTCTCCACAGGCTGCTGTCAGAGGGGACCCGTGGCCAGGCAGATCCATGGCCTGAGCTCAGGGGCTCCTCAGCAGAGCATCATCAGTGCTGCCGGTCAGCACCACAAGGTTTATGGAGGCAGCAGGTCCCTCTCCCAGGGGAGATAAAGGTGTATGGGGGGGATACATCAGCTGAGGCAATTATGATTTACAAAAGTCTGCTCTCTTATGGAGCTGGCAATTGCTGGATGTTTTTTAACTCTGTCAGGTTAGTTCTTAAAGCGGTTGACTTAATTCCCACTTCTTTGAACTTACTATCTTGCGTGTTAAGGAAACTACTTTTTTTTTTCTCTAAAAACAGGAATTTCAAGTAGATATGAGGCAGCTTTTTAATTAATATACAATAATAAAAGAAAGCCATCTCCTGATATTCTTAGAGGCCAGCAGCCTTTTGAAACAGGTACTTTAAATGAAAGGTTTGTTAGGGTAGCACAGCTGGAAGCTCATACAGACCCAGCAAAAAAAAAAAAAAATCTTTTCAGGGAAAAAGTACAGGCCAAGATTTGCAGAAGTGGTTAATGACTTTGTTCATTTAACTTGAAAGAGCACACAAGAAATGTGGCTTTTGGCTGATAGGTTTTGAAAGCATATGCAGCACTGGCACCTGTCTTCTGAAATTCAGACCTATCTAACACACTGGGAGTGGGACTCTGAAAATCTCAGCTCTAATATGAAGCCATAGAACATACAAAGGGGACCTGGACAACTGCCCAAAGATCGAGAGAAGTCGGATTTATGTTTTAAAACAGAGAGAAATCTAAATTAAGATTTCATTCAAGGAGTCTACTGAAAAACTAACCCCATCAGCCGTAGGATAATGTGAAGGCAGCCTGAGAGAACCAAGACCATGATTCATTTCTGCACGCAGACTTAGGTCTTATCTGGAAGTCACATCTCTAAGTGCATCCAGGAGGGATGATCTCCTTCCTCACACTCCATTTACAACAGATCTGTGAGAAGTTCAGTCTGTTTGCAGTCTCTGTATCAACTCCAACTGTAGGGTAACTACAATCAGTCGAAAGTCAAAACCTAAAGTCCTTACTGCTAAAAACTCTTACCAACTCCAACAGTAACTAAGGTATTTTTGCCTTTGTTTTCTTTTTCCCACTTTGAAGAGTATTTCCCACTTACGCACAAGCTGAAAAAAAAAACCCACTGCAGTGACAGAAATAAGAATCTTCTGCAGACCTGAGGGCTGAGATATCCACACACAGATTGACATCTAGTGAATAAAGAGGCACTGAGAGCTGCAGAATCTGCATGACAAGGCTCAGTATCTTCAGCAAAAGCCAGCACAGGTGGCTGCAGAGCAAAACGTACAACCAAGAAGGAAAAGACTGTTCAAGTGAGAAAGATCTGTGTTCTGTTTACTTGAAATCATCTGTTTCATCACAGCCCTTGTCTTTGTGCATTTCAAACTCCATGAGCATGTACTGATACATGTGCACTTCACACTGTCTCAGTGAATTACATTGGTGGGACTGTATTGAGGGCCACTGACCTGAGCAGGGAAACAGCTGCCTGCCAAGCAGGCAGAACCAGTGCTGGCAGGACAGGGAAGAGGGTGCAGAACACAAACTCACTGCCATGCAGCACGGTCTCAGCCTCCCTGGGCAACTTCAGACCTGGGGACTCCATCAGCCTTCCTCATTCTTAGGTTCTTTTAATGTTGTTGTCCACACAGAGTTTTCCGGACTTAAGTAAAACAGTGCCCACGATGCCTTCTGGATGCCACAACAGGATTCAGTTAAATTCGCTTAAATAATCTTTATCACTGATTTACTGCATGTATTTTGCTATGCATCTAACACACACTAAAAGAAAAGGAAAATAAAGGCTAAAAATAGCTATATGCAAACCAAAGCACTCTTATTTATTCTAAAGTTGGCAAGTATGTATTTACTTCTCAGTAACTAGACAAAGTGTACCAATAAAATGTGCAGAACAGGGATTCTGGAGAAATACTGACACACATAGCTGCCACTTTCTTTTTTAAATGAATACTGAGGTGTCAATCTAAGCCCGCGCTGCTGCATCCAGAGGATGGCTGACTCCATTGACCAGGATGAGCAGGACGAGTGTCCAGAACCGCAGTTCTCCCTATGCAAGGTTTGCTGGCTGCTCCGAGCTCACTCTCCTTTCCCAGAGAGACTCCACAACCTCCCTAGGCAGCCTGTTCCTGGGCTCTGTCACCCTCACAGGAAAGAAGTTCTTCCTATCCGAAGATGCAACTTCCTGTGTTTCAACTTAGACCCACTGTCCCTTGTCCTGTCACTGGTCAGCACTGAGGAGGGCAGGAATCAATGCAGATGACACAAAAAAGTGCAGGAAAATGAAGAGCAAAGGAGGGAGGGACAGATGAGGCCAGTTGCATGCAAGCAAGAGGCCAGTCAGAAGGTTTGCTTGGCCAAGCTGATCACCTCCACTATGTCCTACCTTCCAAGAGCACATGTTTGCCATCCACCAGTGAAGCCAGGCAAATGCTGGACACTGGAGACATCCATGTTTTGGGGGTCAGGACCAAGGAAATGGTGTTTTCCCTGAGCACTGATCTACAGAAATGGGGTCAGGCTCTTTGTGCTCTCTGTGTTTATGCAAGTGCCTGCCCTCCTGCCATGCCAATCTGCTGGTGGCCGGTGGTGTTTGTGTAGGATCTGGGTGTATTCGTGCCTGGAATCTGGGCTCATCCTTGTCGATGGTGGACACGGGAACACAAGGCTCAGCGCAACAAGGGGGAACGGCCAGTTCTTTCCCTCCACTGAACTGCCCCTCTCAAATACTAATAGGAAAGGGGATGAAATTAAAAACCTCACTTCACCTCTTGACACAGTTGTAAGAGGTTAAGAGGGCTGTACAATGTGCAACTGTACAGGACCATTATCTTCTTATGTGTGAAGTCCTACACATCACAGAGCGGCACCTTTCAGTTACCTGAATTACCTGTGTCTGACTCAAGCTTGATTTACCTTCCAGAAAGCTTGTTCCATAGGAACATTCTTGCATTAAACTTTTACATTTGCATGGCGGGTTAATGCCAAGATTGAATTTTGTCAGATTTGTGTAATTGGATTCCCTGATAAAGCCCTTTCAACTAAAGGCTGACCACTGGCTCAAGCAGACGCTGCTCTTCCACATGCCCTGATGAGCTGTGCTCAGATAGGCCCACGGATGTGTGAAGGACCAAGGAAATCCAAAGCCAGTTCCAAGGGCGCTTTCACAGCCGCTTTAAAACGCTGGGATTTTGAAAGCTACAGATCATTATGGAGAGATGAACTATACTGAGATGAACTATGCTGAGGTAGGTTTTCCACTTACCTATGGTCTTCTGTGGCAGACCATAGGTGGTCACATAGACACCATCCAACAAAACAGAAGAGGATATTCACCAAGTTTTCCAGCCAATTTTGAGCAAACCATCCTACCATTAATATCTGGCAAACAAGTACTATGGTAAGCAACCTTTGGTGTTTTTCCATGGCTGTTACAATGCAGACAAAGCTGTTCAGAACGTTTTCAGGAGGGACCTATGTTATGTGGGGGCCAATAATCTTTATGGTAACACTGCAATGAAAATGCCGCTTACTGTAATGAGCAGAGATCATAAGTTAGGCCCCCAGCTACCTTTCTGTTATTTTTCATTATACTCTTTCCGGGTTTGTTATGTTTCAGGAGTACTTAGGGAATTGCACCAAACTAGCCTCACTAGTCAGCTCTTCATTACTCAGACCACGCTGAAAATGAGCAATCAGCAAACTCAACCAGCCCCGAGGTAACACAAGGCACAAACAGTTGTTTGAATATTTGCCATTTCTTTAGATTGTCCTCTTTCTCACAGCATTATTCAGAAAGCAAATCACAGACGGAGGTAGTTCTAAAACAGGAAAATCACATAGTACCTTTTTGTGCATTTAGCACCTCGAAAGAAGGACTGGATTTCCTTTTACCTCCCAGAAACAAACCTTAATGTTCTCATTTTTGCATTTTTTTCTTAGATTTGGGTTCTGCTGTGCTAGACAAGAAGTCTCCCTGCAAGGTGAATCCTTTTCACTCCAGGTGGATAAGACCACTCCATCACAGAGCTTTACGTTGCCTTACTTCTCTCAAAGCAAAATAGTGGAGTATTGGGAAAGCAGCACTTCCGCCTTTCTGCTCATTAAAAAAAAAAAGATTCATTGGAAATAATAGTAAAGGATGTGAAGGAATTAGCTCTAATATGACCTAATGTGCGTCTGATACGCTGAGTTCTTTTGAATCTGCTTCAAGGCTCACAAACTGTAGAACCTTTTGGAAAAAAAGGCTTCCTTCTGTCTCACTCCATTAAGATGAAATGGACAATGAAGGTCCAGCCTGACTCTAGTTCAACAAAATGAATTCAGGTTTTCCTTTTGTCTTCAGTGAGTGCAAGGTTTGGCTTTAATTGTCAAGCAGTCTGTGCTTGACAACTGAAAACTGAGTATTGTGCACTGCACAGGGAACCCTTTCCTCTGACATGGTCTCATCACAGTTGTCTTGGAAATCACCTGAATTTCTTATTTTAGCTCTCTATTGAGCAGAGCGCCTTGAAAAGTGCAAAG
>JAUBOD010000469.1:705927-719397 GCA_032353885.1 Nothura maculosa | reverse complement strand
AGAGCATGTTTCCTACGCCTCGTGTCACCATGTGGTGTCACCGTGTTTTAACTGGCCGCAGACTGGCAGCCTTCAGCTGCAAGGCCTGGTGCTCAAGAACAGGCTCTACTTGTACAGGTTTCAATCATCACTGTAGATAACCAAAGGAAACACAACAAAGCAAGGAAAAAATACCAAGGCTTTACTACTTACTTGCTTTTGTATTTTTTCCTTTTTTTTTTTTTTAAACTGGTATGCTACTATATGTTATTATTCCTCACATTACATCCATTCTGCATTTAAATGAATCCTGGCCTGGGAGAGACCACCACACTTCATTTACCTTGATTCTTTTGTTGTTTATGTTTTACTATACTCATAAATGCTATTTCAGTGCAGGAACAGGCAATTTTACACTAGATATTCTCACCGCCTTTCCAAATTCCCTTCTGAGATCTTTTTTTTTCTGGTACTTATTTTTAGCAAGGGGAGAGGGCATAACTGTGAGAGCATTTTTTTTTTTTTTTAGGTCTTCCAGAATCATGAAGAGAGGCCACAGATTCTTATGACCACATAAAACAGAAACATATAAACCAAAGGGAGAAAGACACCTTCTTGAAGGAACCATCTGTAATTTTTGCCAAAATCCCTAACAACAGAAACCCACTTCAGGAGTGCTGCTGTTTAAGTGTATGTGTATAAAAAAGAAACATGCTACAATGAGAGGTCTGTAAGATCTCCCAATGATGGGAGAAAACCATATTTTTTTGAGAAGGAAAACGTCACTTTGGTTGAGGTGAGCTATAATTTTCCACACACGAATGCGTTCATCCAAACCCAACCTACATGTCTCTGTACCTTATGCTCAAGTTTTCTTTCCCTGCATTCAATTCATTAAGTGCTGCCTGACTCCCACCTACCAAATTGGAGGATAAAAACACCTAACATTTTTTTTCCTTCAAAAAAAACCCCTTGGAAATCAGATGTATTTTTATTGTGATGTCCCTCACATGGTGGTGCCTTTTGCAGAGCGGGGCTCTCTGCCCAGCAGTTCAAGCACTTGCTGGTCACTGCATTTTCCAGGTGACGGCTACACCATGTGCTGACACTCGGAAGCACCAGCAAAACAAAAAACCCCAAACTTCTCCGAATCACATTAAAGCTAAATAATTCAAGCCAAGATCCCAATTTGTTTCAAGTAATTCAAAGCATTCATCAGCAATTAGCAAGACATTAGTATTTAAGTACAATTTACCCAAAGGAACTAGGGTGTATGCCAAATAGCACAAAGGGAACTCAGCCTCAGGAGAAGAGAAACAAACTAGGAAACACATTTTCCTCCTGCCTTTGACTTTTGTCTCCATCATTTTATCTTTTCTTCTAATTATTGACTGCTGATGGATGGGAAAAGGCAGCCCATATCCTTTTGCCTTCTATCATTTGGTTATTTGGTGTCCTTGATATCTGCTTTTACTAAATTCTCTAGTTTTCTGCTATTGCTGCACTTCCTTCCTGTATCTTTCCTTTGCCTAATCAGCTGATCCTCCTCATTTATCTTTGGTGTCGAGAATCTTGGCTCTTACCATTTGTCTTGCCTTTCCAGCTCATCAGCCTTCTCTTTCTTATTGGTCTCCCCCCAACTTATATGTTTTCTTCTTTTCTGTCCTTATTCCTCATCATTTTATCACTTTTTTTTTTTTAAATGGGATACTCATCTTTCCATCTGTGCTCCCTCCTTTTTGCCTCTCAGGTGGTTGGACCTGAGCAGGAGTGACTGTTTCGAGACATTTAGCAGTAAAATGAATGATTCTTTTCTCTGTATTTTTCTCAGAAGATGGACACATTACACAGAAGAGATATGCTATAATGTGTTTTAACATATTTCCCTGAATCCCATATCATAACTGAAAATAAAATATTTTAAAAGTATATATGGATTTCACATGAAATCTCTCATATAAATCTTTATGAGGACTGCAATAAATTCCATTTTTTTCCTTAAAAAGCAAGCATGAGATAGCAGTTATTGCTGACATCTGTCATATTTTAAATTCCTTTATAAAATTTAGTAGTGGCAGCAACAGATGCAGCATAAAACACTGTGAAATGATCTCCTTAATAGAGCATCCTTTAAGGAAAGCAGTTTCATCATTGGTACTCATTTAGTAATGCAGCTTCCTGAAGTTCTTTGCTACCGCTGTATCTGAGGTAATTAAACTATAAGGTGATTTACTTCTTTGCAGCCACGTAACTAAAATTTCTAAAGCCATTAAAAATATTCTACAAAAGTATCAGCAGATCTGGAACATGATTATCTAAAATAGGGCTGTGTGTACAAGAAAAATGTCTGTTAGTCCTACTGCAGCACTATTGATGGCTACAGGAAGCTGGAGCCAACAAAACATATTTTGTGAAAGAAGAATGTGCTTTTAAGAGTAGTAAAAAAAAAAAAAAACTACCTACAGGAATTCAAAGGAATATCAATGTTTCACATATTTCCCCCCACTGTTTAACTAATTCAGCAAGAACAGATCCTTGATATGTCATTTGCTGATTGATGAGCACAGAGAGCTGAGACCCAAGCACAGAATTTTATTGCTGAAGACATTTTCATCTGCAGCCAAATCACCAGGGAAACACTTTGTCAAACAGCCTCATCCTGCAGGGAGACTTTGTGACAATATCGGCAACTTAAGAATTTGTTCTGTTTTTTTCCAATGGCATCTACCTGTCCTCATAGAGACATATTTACTGTAGCCTGCAACCCATGGAGATGTCCAGCTTACGACCTGGGAACAAGTGCAGTGGCTCCCGTTTCATCCCAATAACATGCAAAAAATAAATACTCAGAAGCTCTATTATATACATCTATATATGAACCAAAATATTTTTGGCAGAGCTCAATACCAAACCCCTATAGTCTCATAATAGCAACTGATGGTATATGGGTATATGAGCATCTGCAGGGCTACAATTTGTTAACGTGTTTTCGAGAGCTCAATCCTGGTTTAATACCTTCTGTTGGCAACTGGGAGGACTGGAGCTGACAAACTGCTGCTAACTTTTTACACTGCTGGAGAAGGCATCACGTTGGGCTTCCACTGGGATGCGATGAGCTAACATATCCAAACTGCTATCCTCTTGTTGCTCCTGAAATTGCCATGGAATTTGAGCCCTGTTGATTGTCTTGAAATGTCTAATGATTTTCACTGCTGAACAAAATCTCCAGGTTTCACAATTTTTTACTGCAGCAGCAGTAAAAATCACCTGCAATTCTGCTATGGAGTTTTCTCAGGTGAGCAACAGGCGTTTTATGTTCTCAGTGACTGAGCTACAATGTCCACAATGGGTAAACTCTTAAAAACATACATATATGAAGCCAAATTGTATAAAACCGCAGGTACACACCAGCATAAGAAAACAAATGGTCAAATAAGATAGTTAAGACTATTTGGTATATTATAGAATGGGCAAAGCGAAGAAAGTGCTACTATTTCTTGGCAGATACAAACATACTTCCAACAGAGTGGAAGAATATGGATAAACTCTCAGCTTCAGTTCCGAATGAGGATAAACTCCAGAGGCTTTGCATCCAGTGGGTAAGAATTGCTGCTTTGGTGTTTGGAGGTTTGAATTGTCTAAGTCACATGTGAAATTCAGAGGCTGAAAGTGGGAGTTAAGCTGAATGACAGCGGTTTTTCCCAGAGCAGCTTCCCTATGTGCTGTGAGGCCGTTTTCTTTGGGCACTCTGCCAAGGGTCTTGTTCCACCAGCCAATTTAAAGGGCTGCAGATCAAGTGTTTGATACCAGCTGCCAGTCAGCTTGCAAACAGAAAGGCTTTCACCTCGCTCTGAGCATCCATTCCCACCATTCCCATCACCACAGGATTCACTCAGCCCCCTGCTGCTGCGGGCGATACTGCCCTTGCAAAATACATGAAGAATTATGCTTAAAAAAAACCACAAACCACAAGTACAGTAAGGAAAAATAATATGCTGAAATATGCTCTGAGCAGGTCTCCACCAAACTCCTTATCATCTTTATCATCTGCAAATTTCACAGCCAAATACATAGTTGGCTCTTTTGAAAGAAAGCACACACAACACAGATGTTTTAGAGTGCTACCTTCTCTTATGTGAAATCCTTTAGCTCAAGCCTTGGGTAAATTGCCCCTTTGATTTCTAGATAAATTTTTGGCAGGGATGAAGGCTGAACATTTTTAAATGGCAGCTCTTCACCGTTACTATTTTTTTCACCTTTTCCACGAGGATGAATTCAGAGCACACCCATGGAGGAAGCCACTCTTTTTTTTCCTTCTTTTTGGCTGTATATAGGCTTGCTGCAGAGAATGGGACTGTTTACCTCCAAAGAGAAGAATGTGTTCATCTTCATAACTGTGCCTAAGCCACCCATTCAGGAGTTGCGCTGAAGATTTAATTCCAACCAAAGATGCCTAAGACCTCTCAGGAGTACACTGGCTTTTCTGGGAATACCATCTCACCCTGGAGAGAATGGAGGACTCCCACGTGATATCCAGCAAGGACTGCTTATGTCTGGCAAGGGAGGTGAGCAGGAAACTTCCAGAAGTCCAAGGGTGGATCCTGCAGAGCCCTGTTCAGATACTCTGGCTCCGTTACGTACAACAGAGCTACTTAGGATAAGTGTGTGTGTCCTTTCCAAGGACACCTCTCCATGCTTGATCCAAATACCAGGTTAATAAAATACACCCCTGTGAACCTGTTACTGCAAGGGGACCCAACTGTGCAGCGCTGCAAGCATTGGTCTGGGTTGGGTATTCTCGGCCTAACATTGCTGAGTTTTCCTATTCAGGTCATTTTCAACTGGATCTCTGCTTTTTGACCTGTGGCGTGTTCATGTCAGGTTGGTCACCACTGCATGAGTTCAAGGGGCTTGTAAATAAACACTGAAGAGAGCACTGTGGCATTTGTCACACTACAGAAGACAGATGGGTTCAGTGGATACCTTATCTCATAGAGGGAAAAGGAATTATTCTTCCTTTCCTGCCAGAAGGCACAAACACGAAACACGACAAGTTTGCAAGGCCTTGGCACGTTGAGCAGTAATGATCTTCCAGCTTCTCTGTCAGATCAATGCACAACCAGGACCATCTACTGCAACAGCAGCCAGCAGAGACACAACTTTGCAGAACAGTGCCCAAAACCAGCAGCTTCCCTAGGCCATAGAGCAGTGAAGAGCCAGCAGGGCTCCCTGCAGGTTCTTTGATTCAGCCCAATCCCTCACACACCACGCTACAGCACAATACTCCTGTTACGTGTAATCATCCAGGATTTGGGCAGAACAATCTAGATTTGTTCCTAGTTGATTCTAGTTATTTTTGGCTGTTGTTTTTGGCAAATGTCTCACACTGTCTGGTCCTGGCCATGGCCAGACAGGAGACAGAGGGAGGCAGGTAAGGTACCGTCCTCAATACACTCTGCTTATGCAACTGCCCTGGAAAGAAAAACTGAAAACAGGAGTTCTCAGTTTTCAACAACAGCAATAATAAAAAAAAATAAACGTAACCTATCAATTAGCATTAGTAAAGTCACATGTTACACAGCTCCTGTAGCAACTTCTCCATTTAAGACAAACTAGCACCAAAACAACAACTTTTGGGTTTGGTGGTAGGAAATTCACCCAACCCAAGCTGGATTTGGGTGAAAGAAACAGAGAAGGGCATTGGTATTTTTCTTTTGAAATACTTGACCGTTACAATCAAAGGTGCTGAAAATTAATTTCAGTAATGTTTAGGTGGCCTTTTTCTTATATATCTAAGGCATGAAGTTTCAGTTCTCCTGCCTCAGTCAAGAATAATATGCACTAGTTTAGTTATAAAATTAGACGGCTTTACATTAATTCAACAGGAATGCACATTGCTTTTCAGAGCACACAGTCTCTAAATAATAATCAATCTTTCAGATCCCTTTTAAAAGAAAATCAAAACCAGAATGCTGGATGACACCAGTCAAAACGGGCAAGAAATGAACCAAACCAACCAGGGCCAACTCACCATCCGCGCACCATCGTTGGGCGCTTCCACACAGCTCTAGTTACAGTGGAGCAGACACAAATGCTGCATTTTCAATCATTCTACCAAATTGGTATTTAATCCTCAATATATGGCTGTCTCCATGTGAACACCAGAAGAGTACGGAATTAGAACTCAGTACTTATTCATGAGATCAAGTTTAAGCGATTTTTCTCTTCAGGATTACAGGCTGGAGTCTCCTCTCATTTGCCTGCACGCAGGAGAGGACAATTCCACTGAAGTGAATGTGGGTGCCCACGAGGAAGAGCGATGCTTTAATCGCTCCAGTGAAAGGGAGCACGTGGCTCCCACCAAGCAGCACAGACAACATGCAGTGAAGCAGCAGGGCTCTGAGTTTCAGCTGCCAGAGACCACTGAAACTTCTGCTGTTGACCCTGTCTGCTCTTTCTCCTCGCTGAAGGTAGCTCAAACATATCCTGCCACAGGGAGGCTCACACTTGCTCCCAAGTCCAAACTTAACTCGTGCCTGGTCTGTGCTATACCTACCTGTCATACATCCTTGTGGCAGGTTAAGCTGGAGCAGCAGGACAGAATCTTGAGCTCTCACATCAGCGGACCAGTCTCCTTACACATTTAGATGTTAAAAACCAGCAAAACTACTTTTTTTTTTCTCATTCTGGGGTAAAAAGATCAACTTTTGACATCAACCTTCTAGATTATATCCAATAATCTGACTGGTGGAATGACTACAGAAATCAGTAGACAAGTCTACAGAGGATTCAGAAAAAAGTATCCCCTGAATCAAGTCACCCTGACTTGACTTTGACATGCAAAGACACCAGCAGATCAGATTAAGACCCACTGAAATGCCTGCAGAAACTGACCTTTATTTAACAGGGTGCAAGGGCCAGGTGACACACATGAACAAAAACAAACAAGCTGAAACAAAACCCTGGAGCTGCCTCTTCCTTATTGCAGGAAAGAAATGAATAAAACAAACAAACCCCAAAGCAGCCACGGGTGTTTCATGAGCGTTTGTCCTAACAGTGATTTCTGAATTTCTGTCTTCTGAAGGAACACTTTTTCCCCTATCGTGTCAGTGATACTTGTGACAGACAAGAATATTCTTCAATGCATAAGGTACCACTCTTAAGTTGCCTTTTAAGGAGGCTCAAACACCTGTAAAAAACAAGAAACTATAAGTTGCCAAACTCGGTGACTTGAAAATTCCTATCAAAATCTGGAAAACAAATCCCCAAACCTAACACCTGTTGGAAACTAAAGAGACCAACAGAAAGAGTCACACTGTTTGCAAGAAATGTCATCCAGTGCTACAAAGCCTGGACGTAAAAAGAAATCTGTCAATTTGGACAGAGACTAAATTTCAGAAATAGAAGCCTGACAGAAATAGTAGCAGCCAAGTTATGCAAAACAACATGGCAAACATGAGCAGCTAGAAGCCAGGCTCAGCACTGGGACCTGTAAGGGAAATACCACATAGATAGGACCTCCCTCCACACACCTGCTCTCTCTTGGAAGAAAGAATGACACAAATTTACCTTGATGGGATCTGGATAAATCCCACAAGATGATAAAGAAATCTGTTTTACAAAGTTTAAAATCCATTACTGATTTCTAGAAAGGAGGCCTGGAGAACAGAATAAAGAATGAATGGAGACCTCAGGAAGAATCTGCCATTTTGTGCTACTGGACAGGAAGGATTAAAATGAGCTCTGACCTCAGTGGCCTGGGCTTCAGTACAACAGGTAACATTAATATCCTAATGCAACCAGGTAACTTTTTTTCTTCTTCTTTTTCTTACTTGCCACATGCCCTTAGAAGGTCCGAATGAACCCACCAACTGCAAGATGCCAACACATGGGATACAGCAGGCCAGACTTGGCCGGATGGTTCAGCACTGGAAAGATCCTTGGGGATGAGGCCTGTCTAGCATGAGGGAATACACTGGAGCACTGACACATCTACAGCAGCGCTATAGGCACTGTGAGCACCATGGAAGGTGGAGAATGGTCCCCCTCCACGTTACATCTGCCCAGTGCCAAAGTGACACTTCTTGCTGCCCCCCCCGCTCTTCAAGCTACCCCATAAGTCAACTTAAGCACATTCCCCCCTATCTGTTCCCGTCAAGCTCTTTTGGAATAGTCTCAGGGAATTCATCTTCGATGCTTCTCATCACTTAAGTTCTCACCTCCTTTAATTTGGCCAAGTGCATAGCATTGCGTAAAGAGGCTTCAAAAGTTGAAAAATTCAGCCTCTAAATTATCTGTATCGTGTCCCTAGGGCTTAAAAATGAGCATCTTTTCCTCCCTGACAATTATTTTTTTCGTTCACTTGCCTACTGCCAACATGTGCTAACTATTGTCAAGGCTGTTGGGGACCCTGGTCGCTGCCTCTCAAACGCACCACAATTATCGCGCTTTTCCTGGGCAAAGAGGATTTTCTACGAGCTAACTATTTAGGACACTTCTAATCCGCATGACAATTCTTCCCCTGCAGGAAACCCCAGAATCTTCCTGCATCAAATCTTATCCGTTTCTCCAAATTCCCCAATCAGTACTTAAGAATGAGGTAATTTTTTAATCAAAAGCCTATTCTGTGAGCTGTCTGCCCTCGGGTCCATCTCATTCATCTCTCTGGATGTGGGTTTCAGTTTTCTCCTCCAAAGAGGTTAACAGATTGCTGTAATTGGACGGCCCCAAAAAAGCACTTCAAGCACCATCCCAGCCAGAAACAGAATGCAGTTCCTACTGCAGCCAATGAAAAAATTTCCCCCTTGTTAATACTGCAAAAATGTGTTTTAAGTATTGCAGAGAACTGTTATAAGTGCTACAGAGAGTACGAGTACTTACATCATGCCATGGGAACGTCTTCCTGACATTCAGGCTAAAACTGTCTCCTACCAAAAACTAATTGTAATAAGCTAATAAATTACTCTGACTACTATGTTCATCTTTTAAGCATCTGTGGGGTGTTAGGAACCTGTAATTAATAACCTTTTCCCCTGTACTACATTACCAGCAACTACTACTGTCACAGCAGCATAGTTCCTTGTTTATGCATGCTCTATTTGCAAACTTGTCTCCTTAATTACCTCCTATAATTGCTTCCTCAAAAGGTACAAATCAGAACAAATGCCCTTTCTGAGCTCTGACCTTGCAAAATACATCCCACATTTGTCATCATTACAAACATGTGATCCTATCTCTTTTAGAGGGACTGTAACAAGGTTCCAAAGCATCTAACTGTATTTAAAAACAGACAGAAAATAACTTACAACTAATCACTCACAGTCAGTTAAAATTGATATGTCTGAGCTATAAAGAAATCTTTTCTTGTTTTCAAAAGAGTATAGTCACATACTCCATCATAACTAAGACTTCCCTCGCAGAAGTGAATGTGTCCAACACTTCTCAATTCTCAGAAGGGTTGAAATATCCATCTATATTTCCTGAGCACTTATTCAGAGTTAGTGTAACACAGAATAATCAGATACGGGTAAATATATACGTGCAATACTGTATGACGCCTGCGATGGAGAAATTATCATCTCAAAAAATAAATAGGAATTCAGATCAGGACTTTTCGTATTATAAGCTAAACCAAAGCCTTCATCATTTGAACAGAACTGAATATATAAACTCTACACTGACAAGAACTCAATTGTTATCTGCTGATACCACTCAGAGATAAAGATGGTCTCGCATACAGCCCAGCATCACACGAGTGCAGCCTGAGGTATCAACAGCCCCGGGAGCAAGTCCCAAAATACCCAACATTTGCAGTCAAAGAAGGCACAGCTGGACAATGTCCGCTAAGTACATAAATACGGTGAGTCACTGAAAGGATAATAAGATATCATCTCTTATTGAGTCGGGAGGTGCAATGATGGATACTCTAAAGAATGATGGATACGCTTCAGTTCAAGTGAGAATTTCTGCTACACACAGGAATAGATGGGGTAGAGCTGAAAAAAATATTTACAGCCTTCAGATGAAACAAAAATATTTTATCAAAAGCATTTGCTATATTGCTTAACCCAGGCAAAGATATAAACACACTTTAATGTGCCATCTTTTAAAAGCCGATCTTTCAGAAAAATCCAGTTATCCAAAATATATTTCTGCTGTTGGTTGATGCCAGAATTTTGAGGCAACACGTTAATCATCCATCAAAAATGTTTCCACAAAGTGGCAGTGTGTGTGTTTTTCTTGGGTCACAACAGAGTAGTGAATCGAAAAGGACAGCAGACCCATTCATTAAACTACCCTTTTTTTTTGCACACAAAGAACCAAGAAAGAAAAAAAGCCATGCAAGTGTGAATAAAAAAATATAATTATATTGAGAGTTCCTGCTTAAAGGCACAAGAATTACCTGAACATTATTCTGCAGGCCTGAAGTACAGCTTTGAAAGGCACTTGTCACTGACCCAATGCACTTAAGTTACTCAAGGAATTTACACAAGGAAACCATTTAAATTGGCATGCCTACAAATGTGTCTGTATTGAAAAAAACACTTGCTCGAAGTTTAAAATACATAACATATAGGGCAGGAAAAAAAGCCAGAAAGGGTTTCTTTAGAAATACTGCATCTAGTAGTGCCTAGTATTATCTAGTATTAATACGGCATAGGTTTAATCAGGCCCAAGCAAGAGGTTTCTGGGAGAACAAGCTCACAAACACTAATGAGGCATTTTTCTTGTACACTAAGCCCTGATCCCAGTTACATTTATGTTATTCACATTATTGCTGTTCACATCCCAAGAAATCCTTACAAGGCACTAAATGAAGTGTGTTTCGGTCTTTGGAGGAAAGACTTAATGACAAATACTATTTCTGCAATAACACCTCCTTAAAAATGTTGTCTTGAAGTCTAACTACTGATGCAATATATTTACTGGAAGCTCTGCTGATTTCCCAGAGCCTTACCTTACGGTTGCTCCTCTTCTCGGACAACCTTTTTCAGCAGTTTCTAAAATAGCAGGGCAGTTTCTAACATAAAAACTAAACATATTTCCCAAAGCATCAAAAAATATAACCAATAGATAAAAGCGTTTTATCTGACTTTTAAAAATACCGTGCTGGAGTTACAAATCCAGGAAACATAAATAAGAACCAGGGCCACTATGTGCTGTTAAAAGTAAACACTTTATACAGTTGCTTTGAAGCTTCTATAACTCTGCCAAAAAACGGGAGAGAGATTTTATGGACAAAAAGAAAAACATTCCCTGAGTTCTAGGTGATTCAAGCCCATCTAAGGAAACAGCAGTGCACTGAAGATATGTGAGCACATCAGACAGCAAGGGGCCTCTGCATCACCCCAGATGCAGAACATGGGCACAAGGACCACTACTAATCACTACAATTAGATAACTATAGGTAAGTGGGTTGGCACTTACCGCCTGGCTGTCCTCCAGGACTCAGCCTCTGTGTTGCACTAAGGCCAAGGAGGCAAACTGGGATTAGCAGGGGTGTAAAAAGAGCTTACAGCCCTCAAAGCTGAACTGGCCCCAAATTAATCACACGCTCTTGGGCTAAGTGCTGGTTACAGAGCTACTCCATACCGGCCAGCACTGTTACCCGAAGGACATGTCACAATGCATGTATACATTCCAAATCCAGGGGCTGAGCTTGCAAACAGGTACCAGAAGACACTGCGTCTTAGAGCTCTCCTGCTGCTACCAGCAGCATCTGTACCCTGCTCAGGAATTGACTCTTCGGAGACCTGAACTTGGTGGGCAGCAAGTGCCAGGAAAGTCACCTCTCCTGGGCTCCTCTCAGGATCCTAGGGCTGCCATCCCCTTTCTTGCTAATGCCCCTTGGAATATGGAGCACTCTCCACGTGTTCTACTCACACAGCTTGTTTCCAAACAAACGCTGAAGTAGCTCCAGCTGCACAGATGAGAGGAAGAAATATCCAAGCTATGGGATATTCTGTCACAGATCTCAACCTAACACCTCTTACTCATGTGTCATTCCCTCTTCCTGTCACCCAGCAGTGACTTCTGCAGAATTTTCTTCTAGCTTGTGCCTTCTCTACAACACTGAATACCAACGGTTGTCCTGCACACAGAGCTTCAGCAGGCTGAGGTGGATCCAGTTCCATTCACTCGAGTCTGGTTCACCGAGAAGCTTTACACTAAGAAACCCCAGAAGACTGAAACACTTTCTTGAAGGCAAAATTATGGCTGGGGGCAACAGTGTCGTTGGGATGGGTGATGGCACATGGTGTTCCTGGTCACTCTCCCTACATACACTGCAGATTGCTATGTTGCATCAGAGGCTCAGTGTAAACTGCTGGGCAGACATGGGCTACAACTCCTACCTGTGCTTAAATCTACAAGCCTACTCCGCCTGGCCCGTGCACTCCAATTCCTTTTCTATGGGAATAACTGTTCCATGGATATAGGCGGCCACACACACGCTCTTTTCTACGTGATTCAAGGGTGAAAAGACTTTGTCATAATTCTACAGATGTGTGCTACACAAACCACTTTTTAAATACAAATATGCTTTATCTTCAAATAGTATTTTGAAAATTATAGAATAAGAGAAGTTAGCAAGCCACCTCTATAGACAAAAATACTATTTCTATTATGACTGCTGACCTAGACTGAAAGACAACAGAATAAATGAAGAGTTATATTTTTACCTTTTTATAAATTAAACAAAATCTTACCTGTCATGATCTCCCTTCTGGGCAGTTTTAGGCCAGGCTGTGCCTTCACTCACCAACCAATTTAAATCTTTGTTTTGAAAGAAACAAAAAGTATTTCCCAGCAGAATAATTTTATCACACTCTGAGTAAGCTCCCCCGGTTAAATACTCCCATTACTCTTTAAAGACACTGACAGCAGACTGAGGGCTCTGTCACACGAAAATTACATCTGTGGAGGACACAAATTTAATCTTGTAACAGTCGGAGCTCTTCTTTCTGACTGGATACCATTTTTGTGTATCCTCTCCTAAAACGCAAAGTGCTTTTCTCTAATACGTTTCATCTTGCAGCAAAATGAGCCTCCAACTTCAAAGGAGGGCTGTGAATGTGCTGATTTATCTCAATGAAAATAGTAACTACCAGCTTTCTGACTGTAACAAGGAAGGAGTAAAATTAAAATTAGCCAACACCTACAGAAAGGCTACATAACTAGTGATTTTCCTAAAAATTTATTTAAATCTAGTCAAAAGGTTTAACCAAAAAAAAAATCAGAGAAAAGTGAGCCTGAAAAGGATGTTGCACTAAGTGAAGACCTGTGTTTTAGTCTGGATACGATACGAGTCTGGTCTCAAAGGCATCTATGTCTTGGTCTGTATTGTTCAATGTATTGTTCAAAATCTATAAACAATGTAGACTCCTTGCAAGTAAAAACACCTCAGGTAACAATAGGCAGAAATAGGTTAGTGATATCCAAAATACTTCTTTCCTGTAGCAATGCACAACATTCAAACTTCTGGACACTCTG
>JAUBOD010000469.1:659478-670984 GCA_032353885.1 Nothura maculosa | reverse complement strand
TGTCAGGATAGAGCCATTACTCTTTATTACCCTGATTCTTATTACTCCAATTTGCATCCTAAATAAGCATTAAAAAAGCAGTTTTTTTTTCTTTGTACAAATGTACATCTGTATTTAACATTACAGAAAGAATGACTTAACCCTGGGCAGAGAGCTTAAAATAGAAAAGTTGCCCAATACAGCACTCCAATTGTTTCAGTTGTAGTTTTCATGCTTTGCCTCTACAAAATTTGCAGAAAAAAAAAGGATGACCTTGGATAATCATGTAGCTTGATATTACTGAGTGAGCCCACATTAGTCTGCAACAAAATGTAAATGGAGACATACAAAGAACGATGGGAGGCAGAGGGAAGGCAGGCATCCAAGTGAGAAAACTTTCTCCTCTCACCCAGAAGAAAAACGTCACTTCTCTTATGTAGTTTCGGCCTCTCCTTTTCATGTAACCACTTAAGAACATTTTTAATAATGATAATTTTAACATGTCCCCCCCTCTCTGGTTAGTCATCAATCTTTCATGGACTGCAGGACCTTCCCTTCCACTTATCCATCCCTGCTGCTGGGTAATGCATGGATCCTGAGGTCACTTCAGCAGAGTACCTGGAAAGATTTTTGAGGCAGCAGAATCACTGAAAGCTAGAAAAATCCAGCACTCAGGTTGCTTAGGCAATAACTCAGGCCTTCAGCACAGATCCATTACAAGGCATTTAGTTTTACTAAATGAGCATGCTCCTCCATGCACATGTTGGTCAGCTAAGCTCTGTCCTGCCCGTGCCAAGCACTGTAACCTGAGCACTTTTAACACACCAGACACCTGAAATACTTACAAGCTCTTTAAACTGTTCTGATAATGAACCCTTAAGAACATAATCATTTGCAGAATCAGCAGACAAGAGCTGCACTATTTACCCTTCCCTGAGGCTTTCCAGCTTCTATGAAGTTTTAACTAAATATAAGACTCAAAGAAATATTACTTAGGAGAAAATGCACCATTACTAAACCAAGTCCTCTCATGTCCATTGGTGTCAGGTGACTGTATATCAATGATACATATTGCTGAGCTATGGAGAAATAGTCAAGAGGATCCAAAGAAGAGAAACATAAATATCTGAAAAATTCTGGTGGAGTTCGGCTCTATCAAATAAATTTTACTCGCAGAAAGCAAAGCATTATATGCAGAAAATTTATAGATAAAAAAAAAAGTTTCTTACTCAGATAGAAGAAGTTTCCAGGTAGAGAATTCTCATTTAAGTTGTTGTAAGTCAAGTCAAGAACCTCCAGAGCTGGTAAAGAGCCGAATCCTCTTGGTAAGGTATTTAACCTGTTCATGCTGCAAGTGAAGAAGAAAGAACAGAACATGACACCAGAATTAATTTCATTTCGTAGGAATAACAATTTGGTAATAAGACCAAATTTTGCCTTTTTATTTCTTTTTCATTTTTTGCATTTCTTTCTACCTTCTTGCTCCCATAATTACACTCAAATATTATGCAGTCATGGGATCCAGTTTGTTCCACCTATCAAACTCTTGTGCCTTCAACATGAAGCAAACATGGGCAGGAGCCACAGTGCCATGTTCAAGCCAAGCAGCACACAGAGCAAGCTGCTCCTTGGTAGCTGGCCTAGGGCCTCTTGCTACACTAGTTTGCACTTTTGCATCTCATTCCACCTTTACCACCTGCTACAGTTCCCTCAAACTGTATTTTGATACCAGAATGAAGAACTACACTAAGGAATATTTCAAAGGCAGAGTGCTGTGAGTTACTTAAGCGTTGGCTCAAGTCCCTTCCCAAGATCAGCAAATTTTTATCATTAGGCTCTTTTTTAAAAAATCATTAGGTATAATTAGGATGATACCTAATCATGGAGCACAAAACAAATGTCAGTTCTCTGGTTGATGAGACTTAGTCTAAATGCAGCTACCTTCGAGCAATCTTGGACAGTTGAGGGTAGCAGCTCTCATTGCAACAGCCAGAGGGAAAAAAAAAAAAAAGATTTTTCTGACAACATGGAGAAGATAGCTCTAGAAAAGGGCAACTTTACCTGAACTCAAAAAAAAAAAAACAAAAGAGAAGTTCCAGACATCCAGACACCCCTAGAGCTGTTGCAGTGAGAAAGGCAGACGAGGAGATGGAAGTGCTCTTTATATCACCTTAATTTCGACATACAGAGCTCTGCATGGTCACAATAGGAGAAGAGCACTAGTAGTTCAAAACTCTCATCTCCAATGCCTATATACTAACACAGTATATTATATGCATATATAAAATGTATATATATACACACACATAGAAAATATATAATGCGCTTTCATGAATCCTGCTTTGTTTGCCACTTGTGTCTGAAAGTACAAAGACAACAGGCATCTCCATCAAGTGCATGTAAGGTTACAGATGGCTATTTTAACAAACTAGATTTTATTGTTCATCCACCAGGATGCTTATGTGGTGATGGGAAACAAATATGAATTTTCACTTGTGATCCCTAAGCATATTCTTAATTCTCAAGTTATTTGACTCGACTTCTAACAGCTACAACTGAAGTCTACAGGAAAAGGGGAATACACAAAATACAGTGTAATGCTAAAAACTGAAAGCTCAAGTCAAAGCTTTGACAAAACTGCATCCTGTAAATTAGCAGAGACTGCTATTTCGTCTGTGTTCTCTAGGGCCTTCCCTCCCACACACAGTGTTTATCAAACAGTTATAATGTGTGGTAAATACAACAAAGGACATCATCCATACAGAAGTGAGCACACCCCATCATCATAAAAGTTCTTTTAAATTAGGGGCTCTACAGAGAGCCCTGAAATTCACCCTACCAGTCTCTTCCTTACTTAGCTGAAGAATGAAGATTTCAGAGCTTGTGTGTTGTATGAAAACATCAGGAGCAGCAGAAGGCCCTAACTTTTACCATCATGGTAATGAACACAGTAATTTGGGAACTGCTACACTAAGATTTTAAAAGGCTCTGCTTAGGCACCTACAGAAGCTTTTAGTCTTAAAACAAATGTAATTAAATCATATACTCTTTTGAGGCATATACTATGAGTAGGTTGTTCTGTACTGTTCCAAGTCTCTAAATGCCCTAAATACAATCCAACATGAACCTGTACCTTTGTTTTTGACATAAGGTAGCTAGAATTACCTCACTCACCTGTATGTGCACATACATTGTTTGATATTTAAGATCACAAAATGAGGATTAACAAAAGGCAATGTAATCTCCATACACTGTTTATGAAAACACATTTAACATTCATTTTACAGAATATAACACTGTAACAATGCTCTATTAGGTACATGCAGGAGAGAGATGACAGGCTTTACCACTAGCAAATCAGCCAGACCCTGCTTTTACAAACTTATTCACCTAATTAAGGCAGATCAGGTAGCAAGTGTCATTAGTTAAACGTTCGTAAAGTACCAAATCCCAGTGGAATTCTGCAGAACTGAAGTCTTAATCTCACTCTGTCACAGCTCTCCTGTGAAGAGCCCTGCTCACACTACCTGTATTTCCATGCAAGTAGGACTTGTCTCGCCACAGCGTGGGCCGGGAGGTGGGAAGCTGAGGACACTTGTCCTGCTAAGGGCCTCCATGTGACATTAATGCTTTAGAAGTAGCTATTAAATTAGACTGCCTAAAGGATGTCAGTACTGCAGCCTTATCACTGCTTTGAAGACTGCCCTTTGCATCAAATAGAACTAACAAAGGTAACTCTTTTTCCACTAGCAACAGGAGCAAAGTTAATGGCACTGATTCTTCACCTTCTTTTCTGTAAGCAATGAATGGAAAGAGCAGATTCCTTCCCATAACAGGCAGAACAGTATCTCCTCTTCCATCTGGTGCTCTTTTCGTGCTCAAGTCCCTGGCCAGCACTTGTCTGCCCTGTGGAAGTTCAGTGTTTGTGCCAGCGAAATGGTGCCACAGATGCTCTCCAGATTTTTACTTTGAGTGCTCTAGCAAACTTTCCCTTTTCCCTCCTCATCACTTGACCCTTCTGGCCCCAAATCCTTCTAAAAGTGTTCTCTGCTCTTATACAAGATTCCCCTCTCCTCCAAGGTAGGATACAGATTTGATGCCTTGTGGGTACCTACGCCACAGACAATGCCAAAAAGAAAATAACTCCAAGCTAGCAGTACAGAGCAGTCTGCCCTTCATTGACTCCACAAGCAAGACGGACATCACAAGAACTCTTGGAGCAGACCCATTTGCCAGTACTAAACTTGGGTTGTAAACGCAGTGTCTGAGATTGGAGGTTTACAAAATGAAAGTTTAGTGGCAAAAAAAACCCAAACAAAAACAAACCCTCAAAACAGTTTTAAATCCAGTTGTAGGCACTGGTCTGACAGAATTTCTATTACAGCCTTTTCTTTGCATTAAAATACGCACCCAAGATTTAGGTGTTTGAGCTTCTGAAGGCTGCTGATCTGCGTAGGCAGCTCCTCAATCTGGTTGTTGAAGAAGTTGAGCACTTCGATGTTTCTCAGGTCTGCGATGTTTGCTGGCACAGCTGTGAAGATTTCACAGGGAAAGGCAGTGGTTAAAACAAGCAATCTAGATGGTAGATTGTCTAGTAGCATCTGTCTTTTTTTCTGTTTGTATAATGGTAGAAACAGGACCCCAGAATGCTACATATAAGAGGCATTAGAAGAAAAGTCATTTTTATTCAAAAGATTCTTGCATCTGGAATCTGTCTTTATCGCTGACAGCAACTGCTCTTCAGAAAGGGACAGCTAATGTTGTAATGTATTTTGACTGACAAAAAAAGCCACTGCAGAGATAGACAAGCACCACAAATGTTTTTGTACACTAAAAAAGGTGTTTCTATGTTTGCATAGCACCAACTACTGACACAATACTCAAAAGAGCAGCGCCAAAGATATTTGAGTTCACTACAGAGTTCAAAAGTAGATGTCTCCAACAGTTAGATCAAGAGGGTCTTTGGCAGCAAAGCTGAAACAGAAGCTCACTCCAAGCAACCGCCCACTCTGCTCACTGCTTAGGTAACCCCAGTTCTTGTCCATTTATGATTTTAAAGTTACAATTTAAATTCAACACTAAATGATGAATTGTTGAGTCAAGCCATTTTTTCTTACTATTATCTCCCATAAGTGAAGAACTGATCAATGCACATCAATGACTACACTACTTCAGTAACAGATCAATATCTGGTTATTATCTAGAAATATGAAAAAATAACTGAATCAATATGCCTTTGGAGGGAAAAGCTTAAAGAGTATTTAAATTTGCACCATTTTCTCTCCTTAAAGGGAGATTTAAGCACACAGATGAGTATCCTTACGAGAAGGTTGACAGATTGCCTGCACTGAAGTTTGCACCCATGTTCAGCAAGCACCTTCATTCAGTGCTAACTTCTATGGCATCAGAAGCCCACAGTGCAGATCTAAATCACTGCAAGTTTTTACAAGGCCTTCATTCTCTTTTATTTGCTCGCATGAGGCAACCTCCACCTTAGAATGAAGTCAATAATGTTTACCAAGCAGAACATTACAGTATGCCACGTTCAGTAGATCATAGGCATAATCATGCTGTTCACAATGGCGGGATCCCTAACAAACCTTCAAATCACACTGCATAAATATTATTTGCTATTAAGGGGTATAGCCATTGCAGGAGATAGTAGCACACTTTTTAAAGGCAAATTGAAATATTTACAAGCCCTTCTCTGTGGCAGGTTCTCCTGTCACTCCATGATGGTAAAAATTAGCACATCTTCAGCAAAGTAACTTCCTACATCTACTGCTTCAAATTATTCCTGAACTGAGGTTAAGTGAAGATTTTGACACCATACAGATGTTTTCAAGTCTCAATATTTCACAGAATCACAGAATTCCAGCAGAACAGCAGTTACCACCATAAAGTGTTCTCCTTTCAGAAATCAGACTTGATAACCTGACTTCAAGGAGATGACCTGGCGATCCGTATTTCTGCTGTTGTTCCGGATGGGTTCCGGTTCAGCAATTGAAAGCACACACACTGAGAGCAAGGCCAACCCCTCGGTTTATTCAGGACAATTCACACTAACAACTCACCAAAGCAAGACGCCTACTGAGCAGCTCCCTGCAAAACGAGTCGCCTACGTAGCAATTACCCACGAGAAGATACTCGCCAGCAGGACAGCGAGATCGATGATTCCTCCATGGACGAGAGGGGGCTGAAAGGCTCCAAGCCTGCGGGCGTCCCCGCGGAGACAACGTAGGTCTCAGTTGGAGTCTCTCTCCGCCTCAGATCCACCATTATTCTTGCTATCTGGTGCCTCCTGCCACATAGGGCCCGTACGTGCCAGGGGGCGACCAGAGGGCGGGCAAAGCTCCACCCTGTTCATTGGGCAACTTTCCCTGGTGTGCACATGCGCGCTCGCCAGTGGGGGTCTCTGGTCTCGTTATGAGGGCCCTGCCTTCATCATCTTCCTCTCCCTCGCCTCAGGTTTGACCTTCAAACTAGCTTAGAGGTCGGCCGAGTTTGGGTTGGCAGCATTCCTTCTGGCACGGCCGCCTCCCAGTGCCTCAGTTGCTCCTCACCACCAGATAAAGTCCCCATTTTCTCAGCTGTATAGTCTCCCTACAACCAGATAACAGCTTAATTCTCAGCTTCACAACAGTATCAAGGCCTATACAGATCAAAAACAGGTTATGAATCTTTCCTCTTATACAGCTGTTCAGTGATACAGTGTTTATTTAAGAAAAAAATCCAGAGTACTAGCAAATAAAAGCTTTAGTTTAGTCACAAAATCTAAGCAATTCAGACCCCAATGCTGTTCTCTTGGTGTTTCACTGCTCATGCAATTAAATTCTGGTCTGAAGGTTGTAGCTTTTCGACAAGATAAAGGATTTCAGTCTCCCAGAAGAAAAAACAGTTCAACCCAACTCTTCCAACTAAGCTCACTGCAACACACAGCCAGGTTGTGGGAACACAGAAACAGCAGCCCCTCAAGTCAGGTCAGCTGGGCTGTCTGTTATATCAGCTTTGTATTTCCACCATTGCAATAAAATGATCAAGAAATTAGGAAGCTGTTATCTAAGGCAGTGGAAGTTCTCAAAGCCAGATTAAAAAAAAAAGAATATTTTATACCAAGAATAACATTGCCACTAAAAAAAGACAGAAAGCCCATGGAATTTCTCTAATCTCAGATTCACAGGTAAGACTACTAAAATTATTTTGTAGACCAGTCTTTTAGATAAACTGCGGAGGTTCAGTATCAAGTCTAAAGATGTGATAGTGTAGTCAAGAAAAGCTTATTAGGTATTTAACACAGTTCTGTTCTGAACTTTACATGACTTCAAGTACATCCCCTTAACATCCTACCATTACATCCCTAAGTTCTTCCCAGATATACAGCAGACTGCCAAATCCTAAGAAATTCATGTTCTAACAACATTAAATTCCACTCGAGTCACCCTCTTATCACGAGCTGCGAGAATGAACTGTCAGCAACTTGGTTCCATCCAACCCACATATTTACAGTAAGATCCACAGTGTCTTAACAACTCTTCTGCGACCATCTGCTGCCCAGTGTCATTAACAACTAAACTCCTCCTCAGCAAATGCCAGCAAAATTTGGCAGTCCGATGCCTCTGCATCCTCCCGGGAAGCTGCAGTCAGTTCATGAAGCCCCATTCATAGCAAGGCAGGAAGAGTTGCCTTCCTCTCTTTCCATTCTGGAGATGCATCCAGGGTTCACTGTGACAGTCACAGACCTCATCCTGAATTCAACAACTTGGTTTAAAGAGAAGGAATCTACAAGCTGTACATCAAGGGATAAGAGGACTTTCTGCAGAGTTAAATTTGCAATTCATGTTTTAAAGGGCTTAAAAACAAATAGGATCCTTTTTTCCCCCCACCTTCTGCGGTTAGCAATGATTCTTTAAGAAAACAAATACCATATCCTAATCAGAGCAGCCCTTCTTTCAAGGCAGGCTTCCAAACTTCATTCCAACATAAGAAGCAGGTATTGAAGATCTCTGATATGTTTCTGAAACACAGCAAGAATTCCAAACTGGAACAGCTCCCCATCGAGCACCCTGGATCTGAACTGCAGTTCTTCCGCCACATCCGGAACTAGGAACTATCATTAGACATCTAACCTGATGACTCCTTCCTGGAGGTCAGATGTTGCCCTCTGCTGGGGCAGAGCTCCTGGGTTACAGACCTGTTCCTGGAGCAGCAATCAGGCAGAACAACACACACCAGCAGCACTCAGAGTGGGTATGGAGCAGTGAGGGGCTCAGGGGCAGCCTCTTCCAAGGGAGCAGGGGGTCATCCTCTCCTCATGAGTACGAGACTGACACTTCCACCCAGCTCCTCCTGTACATCCAGCAGCTGCGAAAGGACGTAGGTCACAGGGAAATAACAGAAGAAAGCAAAAGGAGGTAGACTGGTATCTAGGATTATTTTTCTCTTTTCAATTCCTCTTGCTACTGCTCTGTCCCTGATGGAGGTCTTATTATAACTCCTCTTGCGTCAGCTGAGCGCTTCATACAGCAAGAAGTGCACAGGCTTTCTGAGAAACTCCTTTTCTGCAAACAAACACCAAGACTTTTCCACTTAAACCTTTTGTGAAGTACTGGGAGACAAAAAGAATCCCTCCAGCTTTCAAGGCAAGCACACTCACTTGCTCGCAGGATTAACTCTTCATTTGCTTTTCACCTAAAAGGTAGAGTCTTGTCCGGTTTTGTAGTTAGTAACTGATTTACAATACTCATCTCAAATTCCTCTCTTTGCTAAAACAAAATTTTATGAAATTAAGAGTAGGAAGTCTAGGCTGAAGAAGTAACAAAGACATAAATAGCCACTCAAATGGACAACAGAAATAATTTAGTAAAAATATACATCTCCATGAGAAAGTTTAAATGTCATTTAAACTGAGATAAGTATTCAAATTCACTTATATTTTACATCTTTTTATCCTCCCTCCAAAAAATTGTGGCCTGAAAAACAGTATCTCTAACATTTGCCTCTTCATAAAACCATGTACAAGCAAGCTTACTTCTGCCTCAATAATCAGTGGCTTCAGAAAATCTTCCATTAAATTTAACAGGTTTTGAATCAGACTTCAAGTGAATTAAGAAATTTCATTACATAAGTTAGGTTTAGCTTTTCTTTGGCATTCACATTTTCAGAAATATTATAAGCTGCAGTTTTTTAAACTGTTTCTTTAGCTGATGAACTAATTATGCAGCACCTAAGAACATGACGTTCAGTAGTATTCCAAGTCTTTAAAGATTCGAGGGCAATATTTATCCAGAAGAGCTATTAAAATAGTACTACTTGTCAGGAAAGAAATTTATATTACTATGCCAGTTTCTCATTAAGCTGCTCCACTTATAAGCTGGTCAAGAGTAACACACAGCAAAGAACATAATATAGAACTTAGGAAGCTGCTTTTAGTCCTGGTAGTCCAAAGTAAATCCAAATTGACTTGAGGGTTGTTTTCTTTTGGTTAGTTGGTTTTTTTTTGTTTTATTTTCCTCTCTCCTCTAGAAACATGAATGTACTTTTTAAACCTGAAGTAAAACCTGTTGGTTACAACAATACACACAAGTTGTTGTTAATCCATTACCTTCAAGAGGAACTTTTCACAAGTAAGGATCTCTTATAATAAAGGTCACAGACAAATGAAATGTCAGTCATATTTCATGGGGGAGGAGGATTTTAAAACACTAAATATATAATGCATTAGTGTATTAAAATGCACAATTAATGCATTAAAATACTCAATATATAACACTCAGTATAACTGCATTCATAGAGCTGAAGTCATGTTTAGTTTTATTTGACAAGGATTCTCCTACTGGAAGAGCAGCAATCAACATTAGCAAAATGAAAGAGGAATTAGCAGAAGGAAAATACATATTTAAATATTCATAGGCTTGCTGATATCTTATTTGGCAGCTAGGAGAATCCTCTTCCCCAATGAAGCATACGGAACTTAACTTGCATGTTCCTTACTTCCATTTTCCCCTTTTGCTCTCCCTTCCCCACTCTTGAAAAGATGGATCCACTGAAGACATTAAAACCAAACTTGTTTCCTCAGTCTTCAGCTCTTTCCAGATATCAGAGGTTTTTAACAGCTCTGATTTAAGAGTTAATTCACAGAAGCACTGCAGTTAGCAATATGCTCTTAGGAATACGCTTTCCCAGACTATACTATAGCTCACTGATCTGATACTGTGCTAACAAAGCAATTTAATCAATAAACAGCTTTAATTTAGAAACCAAAGTGTAAGGAGAGATGCTGTGAGCACAGGGAAAGCAAATAGACTGGGAATGAAGCAGCATCTAGGAAGGAGCAACCAAAAGGACAACCTAAGCATTCTTCTCAGAGACTAGTGCATAGGATGCACCTAAGAGTGTGGAGAGAAAAACTAGGAAGCAGGAAGAAGGGTTAGGGAGGGCTGAAAACACCATCTACAAGGATGGAACCGCTACCACTCAAAGAGCTTGTAAAAACCTGATTTGGGGAGCTCCTTTATGGCAAAAATGGATAGCACTATTTCAGTGTGTGTAGATAGGAAGGCATGAATATAAACTTGTCCCCTTCATTGTCACATATAATCCTGAAGAACATGAAGTTAATTTGAAAAGCTTGGGTAATATGCAAGTAGTTTTGGTGGCCACAGCATTTTCAGCTTGAAGTAGTCGTTTAATGAAGAGCGCACAGTTCAGCCAAGGCAATCTACTCATTTCTTTTTATGCCAGAAAAAAAAATGTTGTGTGACACAGCATGTAAAAAAAGTTGAATACACAATAGATTTCCTTGCTACAGGTCAAATCACCCACATGAACTGATATTTCAGCAGCAGGCAATGGTAACTGGTAAATGGAATTGACAAAAAAAACTTGTGCAGGATAAAGAATTTCAGTAGCATTGAGGTTTATTAAGCTTCCACCAAATCCAGCTACAAATAGTCTCACCAAGTACCAGCAAGTGTTTCAGGTGGGCAGTTGTTTAAACATGTTCGTTGAGTTCCCACAACTGCAGAGCATCAAGGTTTAATCAAACCCAGCTAGTTAAAGCTCTGCAGTGTCACCTTCCTTACACCAGCATCTGCTTCACCCCTGGCCACGGAGCAGGTCTCCAACACAAAGGTCAGCCGTAACGCTCACATCATTACAGTAACCAGAAGAACACAAAATGGAAACCAAAAAGGAAAAACAAGGATACAAAACTAAATCCAGTTTTCCCTCAATTCAGAGCAAATCTGTCTTCTCAAGGTTAACAACAAAAACAATCTCCCCCTCAGCTTGCTAGATAGTCCTATATCATCTTAAAGAATTTACTAAGTTCTTTAATGGGTTGACTTACACAAAAGTCATCCTTTGGGCTTGACTCACTTTGCTTCCATACAGCCCCTACCCTATTTATTTATGCTTTGAGTGGAGTAATTTAATCGTGCATCCCATTACAATGCAAGGCCCCTTCGACCTTAGTTTCACTATTATGAACAGCTTATTTTCACCAACTTGTGCATACACCAGCTCAGGG
>JAUBOD010000469.1:590475-601301 GCA_032353885.1 Nothura maculosa | reverse complement strand
ACAGAAGTAATTACACTGGAATATTAATTGACCATAAAAACTAATTTTTATCCAATTAGTATTCTCTTCTCTGAGAGACTCAGGCCAGATGTCCTATCTTTTGTAATTGTTTTCCTCTTAAAATACATGGATTTCACTTAATGAAGTACCACGGGAGATGAGGAGGTGAGCAAATTTCTCAGCTTTTACATCATGTTCCTCTTCCCACTTTTCCACAAATCTTTTCAAGCACAAGGAGCAGGGGGGAAAAAGTCACTTGAACGAATTTGTTTTAGGCACTAGAAATTTAAGAATCTCCACTACAGAGGTACAGAAAAACATAATGAGAAATCACAAAACTTCTCTAAATCTTCCTCCTTGACAAGAGGGATATGGGAAGGGTATTGCAGGACATCCCTGGACTGACTTGTGGAAAGGTGTTGAAGAGCAGCTCCACTGTCTGCACCAACTGTTGAGGGCAACATCTTTGCAGAGCAGAGGGTTGCTTATCTCTCAAGGCTTGTGCTAACTGGGGATCAGAGAGCTCTATCCATATTTAAGCGAGATAGATGTGAAGAGCAAATACACTCCAAGAAAAAGTGAACTAGAATGTGTGCTGTACTACGAGAACTAGCAGTTCCAGTGTGTGGTATATGTTGCACCCCCAAGAGAAACTCGTAACCTTGTAAATCCAACCTTCAGCACTGGAATCAAAGCGCAGTCTGAATCCTCGGGCATTGACTGATCCATCAGTGACAAACTTGACATAAGCAAAACTGTCAGAGGTGTCCACAGCATCAGGGAGAGTATTACCACAGTACCTGCCCAACACATTTCCTGCACAAGTCAAATACAGAAAGACAATTTTGTATCAAAGACATTATTTGCATTTATATTGAAGGATCACTTTTCAATTTAACTAGTTGGACAGGAGTAAACAAGTCAAATGAAGTCATCAGGGGGAAATGGACGGGTTTTGTTTGCCCTGCTTCGCCTCAGCACGCAGGGCAGAGAGGAGCAGTGTGCACTCAACAGGCTCTCACTTTACACACAGTGGGAAATGCCTTCTGGAAGCTCCTCAGGGGCTTCTTTGGCAGTGTAAAGGATGGGAAGACAAACACTGAAACAGTTTGCTGACCAGAGGCGTTGTACTCTCGGATCTCCACAAAATCCTTTGCACACTCCGAGGAGTTCTGGATATCCAGGCCTTCTACTCTGATGGTAAGATAGTGGCCCCTGGGTCCTTGCAGGAACCATTCACACTGCAGGTTATCCTCATAAGGAAGGTCAGGATACCCCACACTTTCAATGGTGCCTGTTTGTCCGGTCACTGTCCCACCACAGGCTGCTGCAAAGGCAAAGACATTGCTCACTCCAAGGAAGGACCTAAGAGAGAAGCTTTCTCTTACACAGGACTTTAAGCTATAGCCTACAGTTTTGTAACTGAGGTAATACAGTAGGAATTGCCTTTAGAATCCACATTCTCCCTCTACTTAATCCACTCCTAGTGCATCTGTAACCAACACTTCCATTCTAAGCATCCCTTTCTCTCTGACTTGTCTGTCACTAATTCAAATAATCTCAAAGATTTCAAGGTCTGTATACAGTTTCTACTAATATCTTTATTTCTGGAAAATCCAGTTCATCTCAGAAAGGCATAAAACATTTCACAGTCAGTGTATGAAAACCTCTACTGGACAATTACAAAGAAACTTAGTCTACTAAATACTGATCAGCATATTCATAAGGGACAAAATTTGACTTCTGGTTTGGGAATCAAATTTGACTATGGTTCCGATTCTTATTCTCTTTTCTGCATTCCCTTCCTGCTTCCATACCGCTCCTCCTGATGCCTTGATTAGGGATCATGTCACAGTTCCTTTTTTTTTCATTTCTTGCCTTCTGAAAATTCATTTCTTTGTGGTACCTACCAAACACAAGTTCATAATATGAAGGCTTAGAGCCAATAATATTCCCTGGTGGAACACAGTGGATTTCCCAGTGCATTCTGTGTGCCTGTCAGCTATAACCGTCGCATGGCAATGGTGACAGGTTCCTGCTCGCCCTGCACAGCTGTGTTCATATTGCCTACTCGAAGCAACTAGTGCTTTGCTACAAGCTGACAGACAGCTGAGACACTGAAAATCTTTTACAGATAAATTGTATCTCAGCATGCCAACAATATTTTCTTACAAGTGCCTTCAGTTTTCACTTTCAGAGATATATTTCAGAGATACAGAGCATGATATATTCACTAATGTGTTTGAGGTCTAGCATGATCAACAAAATCCTGTGTAAAATAATACAGCCTTTGCCTTTGAAAAAATAACAGACTTAGATGATTTTAAATGTGCGACATCAACATAATAGGCACTGTTCCTTTAAAATTATGAACACTATAAAAAGGTAGAGCACCATATTTCTGAATCTGATCAAAGACTATTTTTAATTTCATTTAAAATCTTTACTAATCTTTTCCTCTTTTTTTTCAAGTGTGAAAGCTAATAAGAAGGTCTTTTCCCAGAGGAAAGTCCCAGCTAACAGATCACGATTCTCATCCCCCATTCTTGTTCTGCTCCGTTGTTTGTCTAGCAGCATTGCTAATATGCACTGATTTGCATTTACATAGAGACGCTCCTAATTTATTCTTTTCTGACAACTTTTGGCTGATCTTAGCATTCTCTTCCAGCTTCCTGCTCAGCTTTTCAGCTAATTTTGCATATTGAAAACCGAAATATATTACCTGTCTTTATCCACCTGGGCCTTTTTGCTAGAGTCCCTTTGTCCCTTGTATTTGACAAGGGCTTAACCGGTCTGTTTCCTCTACTGCAGATCTATTAGTGTTTTCCTGTTCTGCTGTAATTTGCACCTTTTGGGAGGTGCAGTAGATACTGATGTTAACCTTACAGTGTTTCCCATGCCTTGGCTCTCTCAATAACTGCGAGAGGCAAGAATCTGTTACACCACCTCCTATAAATGATTTAAGCTCCATTACAAAAGCCTGTGACATGAGCCCCTCATCTTTTCTAGCATTAGAGAAACTGATAAATGCAAAGTGTTACCAATGGAGTATCTGGCACTGAATCCCACGTGTGTGGCACTGCTGTCCGACCTGAACCTCATGTACATGATGGCTCCTGAGGATCGCTGGGGTCCTGGCATCGAGTTCCCACAGAGCCTGGCCAGGACGGGGGCGCCGGCGTCAGCGCCACTGCGCAGCTCGAGGTAACTCGATGTGCAGCTGGAAGAGGAGAGTTTGCTATTCAGCATACAGCACTAATGGCTTTAAAACATATCAGCAATTGCACAAACACACAAAGCTGCAGTGAGTTAGATCAGTTCCCATACAAGGTGAGGAGGTCAGAATGAAGAAGCTCGTAATCACTGATAGCTCGTGATTGATATGCAAATTCTGAATCAAAACAGGTGTTAGAAACATAGAGAAAAATTGATCCCAAACCCAATCTATGATCTGACCGGACCTGAGGAGTGTGAACAGTGCTAATAAAGTAGTTGTAATAGTCTTTATTGTGCACATGTCTGCCTGTGTTCAGATCCAACAGATATTTCCGACTAGGCCTATTTGTTGACTGCTGAACAAGGCACAGGCATAAGAACAGCTGTAGTATTTGGGCACAGAAAGGCTCAAAACATCATAACCATTAGGCTTTGCCTGCAGAATGATGAGCAGTTTATAGAAAACACCTTCCTACTGTGCAGCAGGAAGGTGCCTATTTTATCGGTGTCTATTATGAAACTAGAAGTCTTGTATATAGACAGAAATAACTTGATGGCCTCAGTAACCTCTCTCAAAAATTGTTACTTTTGATTAAATCTGTAAGGAGACTTTGGGAGGGATTAGCCAAAGGAACAGGGAAAGAAGGAATAGAGAAAAGGAAAGAAGAATCAAAATGGAGTCTCTCAGGAAACACAGGCCAAGTGACATAGATATGTACTTTGGTGAAGGTTCAATGTAAAACTGATCTTCAAACTGCAGCTCTACTGCACGTCCATTAGGAGCAGTTACGGTCCAGACACAGTCAACATGTGGGGGATAATTGCTTGGATAGTTCGGGGAAGAGGTATATCCACTGGGGTTGAATTCACTGATATAAATATTCCCTCCACAAGCTAGGAAAGAGAAGATTACCAATGAAAAACAACATGTTAAGGAAATGGGTGAGGTGTCAAAAATGTGAGTCATCACTATATGCTAACAAAGTTTCCTTTTGGTGTCATATAGTCATGTCAGAAACAAATGCTTTTTGTATTCCTTCTGTGGGAAAACATTTGGATGCAGTGTAGAAAGCTGAGCTTCTGTGCTCCTGCCTAGGCAGTTCTCCTTCATTTCCACATGCTCAGAACTCTCAATTAAACTGCTAATAGCTCTTGGACTGCTTTTAAGCGCAGCAGGAAACATGCTTCTTGCCTTATTCCTATCCCAGTTCCCAAGAGCTGGAAAGCCAAAAGGTCAGATCCATCAGTTATTGTGTGAATCATTCCCTACTTCTGCTTTCCAGAAACCCAAATGCCTCTTTGAGACAATAATGAATCTGTAAGAAATGCCACTCAGAGCAAACGCAAAGACTTTGGCAACTCCTATCCAACCAAAATATCCTTCCTTTCAGCTAAAAGCTTTCAGAGGAAAAAATGTTTAACAATGCTGATCAATGCTGATAAATGCAGAGTTTTAGTCAAGAAGGCTTTCGAGGCTGAAGCGGTAGAAATATTACTGTACAGCTTCACCCTCCCCCTTCATGCATCCACTAGAGCAATGCTCCTTTGCAGCAGGCACAAGCAGGCAGAAAACAAGCACTTACAAACTCAGATGGACTGACAAGTTGCCTTAGCCATGTTAGCTTATGTTTAGTCACAGCTTGAAGGAGGACTCCCTCTGTCCCAAGTGGCATGTGCCATAAATACAGGAGAACAACTGCAAGTGCCAAGTACTTGATTTATCCTGGAACATGAGTCGGTCTTTCAAAAATGTTAGCTCCAACAGGGAATGTTATTTTCTCAGTGGAGAGCATACTTTTCTAGATATGCCAGCTTGAATCATCCCTGACATAACTTAGCATTTGCATTGTGTATTGAACATTGAAACTCATGTTCTTGCTTTCATCTTCTTTTCCTTTCCTATATGAATTATGAATATCTCTTGCTAACATAAGATCCTAACTGCCTCATAAAGAGTTCATAATCAGATATATTTTTATTTTAATGCCTCCAGGTTCCATAAGCCAGAGCCGCCTCTCTTTAAAGAGAAGTAGGTGGAGAGTATGATCAAAAGTCACACACTGAGATAGAAAACAGGACATTTATCCAGACATCTGCCAGGTTACAGTCTCTCTGAGTTGGCCTTTATAACAAGGATCAAACCACACATCAAGAGAACAAACTCAAAGTTATTTCTGTTGAGTCACAGAATTTGTGTTTATCACCTAAACTTACCTAGACTCTTAGCCTCGTATTTCAGCTTGAATCCCTGCCCCTCGTTGCTGCTGTCAGACACGAAGTGCACAAGCAGCTGGTTGTCTGAGGTGTGCATGGTGGAGACGGGGCTGCTTCCACAGAAGCGCCCGCGCCCCAAAGCGGGAGCAGCAGCATCCACTCCATTCTTCAGCTGGAAGGAAAAACTGCTCAGGTCACTGGATCACACAGCCCTGGCCTGCACGTGCTGAACACAGGCTATCCCAGTGCTTCCTGCCGTGAGAGCAACAGGGACCTAGTGATTATTTAACACATAGTAATAGATAAGGGAGGGATAGAGAATCAATCTCTTTGGTATTTCCACCTCCTGAGTAGCTGGGTTTTGTTACACTAAAGTCTGTAAGATTCAGCAGCTTGAATAGCTTTAATGATTTGGGGCCATAACCAATCACCTCACCTCCACATAATCCCCATAGGTGCAGGAAGCATCCTCCGTCTTCACCTGGAAAGGCTGTTCAAAATGGACAGCAATAATAAATCCAGAGGTTACCAGGATGTGCCAGGAGCAATTCAGGTTAGGGCCATAGTTTTGAGGGTAATTGGGAGACGTGATCACACCCCTGCCTGTATGCAAATAGCCTCCACAGCCTGAGAAGAAGGAGTTGAAGACAAAAAGAAAATGTTAACATTAACTGCTCAGATATTCATTCAGGAAAAAAACCCCTCCCTCTCTTAGAAGGAAAAAGTGGCAGATAGAAACAAAAAACAAACACTGAGGTAAGTGTTTGAAGAGTTGAGAGACATGCAGCAACGCACACAATGGCTGATCCACCAAATACAAGGCAGTAGGCAGCAAAATGACACACACCAAACATCCCCAGTGAGATCTGGTTCTCAGAGTTCTTTAAGCAGGCAGCTTTGCCAAGGATCTCCATTGCATGGACATATCTTGACAGTATTTGAGTTCTTTGCTTCTAGATATGGGCCAAACCACCAGCACCACTGCAAGCTGTGAGTCGGAAACATCTCTTCTGTCTGCTGAATATTTTCATTACACCTTCTTTGGTGCCTTCAGCCCACTCAGAAATGTCACCTTCTGGGTATGGGTGGGAGAAACACCACTGCAAACTTCTAACATCCTGCTTGGAACTTACACAGCTCTCAGGATCCATCTGTATTTTGTGTCTGCTCCAAATTGTTAATTTCCCTCTCGTAGTTGGGCATTCTTTCTCTTTTACCTCTTAGTTAAGCTGTTAAAACTTTCTTTAGTCATAGTGTGTATTATTTCTATTTCTGGAAAGACACTGGACTAGGTAAATCACGCTGCAGTATGTCTTATCTCTGGGCAAATGGCAAGTTTTACCTTCACAAAAAAAGAGATTTATGAATGTGTATTTGTGTGATGTGAATAATTCATCTGTGTGGTTAACTGGACTGAGTACAGACATCTGTTACAAATGTCAAGGGGCATTTCTTTCCTTACCCAGTAGTAAGCAGCAAGACAGACGCTTACTGTAGGAGAAGGGAAACAAATCTTACTTTTATAATAGGAGGCATTAAATCCAGCTCCAGTGACACTTGCATCTGACATGAAGTGGATGAACATGGTCTCTCCTGTTGATCTTATTGGCCCAGGAGGTTCTCGCCCACACAGAGTAGCCAACACTGGAGAAATACTAGTGTCTCCTGGGGCGAGAAGGAGAAATGTTAGTGCTAAAATCAAATAAATTAAAACCTGTCTGTCACTGTGAGTCTCACACTTTCAGGTAAGTGTTTTTCAAGATCTTTAAACTCGCTCAGACCAATAAGCATTTTCATAGGCCATCGAATACTCTAAGTGAAACAGTCTAAATTGAATGAGAGAATTTTAGATACTGAAACCTTGAGTGTCTATTTCATTCTGTCCAGGAAGAGCAAGATGAACTTCTCACCATCTCGAATAATAAGTTGATCATAGCTGCATGAGCTGTGAGATTCAATGTCCAAGGCCAGGATATTGAGCTCTACAGTGGATCCAGGAGCTCTGATAAGCCACACACAATCAGCCAAGTTTCTGTAATTCATGGGCCAGCCCGGGGAGAAGAGGAAGGAAGGTGTTTCTTCAGTTGTTACAGTCCCCCCACACGCACCTGCCACAGAGAAGGAGACAAAATGAGAATGTCCAATTTTTAAACTGAGCAGAGCCTGACCTACAAGGACTGTAGTCCTTTTCCAGCTGGTGTAGTAAGCTGTGACCTATGCCATTACAAGCAGTATCTAGAACAGGTTCTAGCAGGACCTAACATGGTTTAGTAAAGGTATGGGAAAGGAAGGTTGTACACATAACCATACACAACGGGTACTGGTCAGCTGAGTTAAATGGTCTGAACTCTCTTCAAACTGAAGCTCTTCTCCATTCCTAATGTTGCAGCTCTGTGTTTAGGGCCAGGTGAAGCCCTTGATGGGTTATCCAGTGGCTCAGTGCTCTCCCAGCACATAACCCCATAAAATACTGCTGCTATCCTGGAAAGCCCCAGGAATCCTTAGTCCTTCTGTCCCCATACGTCTGTCTTCAGATTTAGAAACCAGACATTTTACTACATCCTAATTAGCCTTAATTTCCCGTGTTTAACATACTCCAATCCATGATTTCCCTTTCTTTCCAGGAGATATTTCTCAAAGAGATATATAGTCATACTGAACATATTCTCTCAATTTATGATGCAGTTTTATGAAAAGCTTCAAATCATAAGGGCCATTGATCTAAGAACAATGGGTCAAGTAAAATATCTTTTTTCCATTAAAGTATATAGAAAGCGAAATACCAGTATAAAGAAAAATATCCTTCTACCAGACTTAACAGTCATTTTTAAAACATTGTAAAATAATATACGTGATTGTCCACAGAAATTGTTCAATGTAATTATTAAAATGTTTGATTAAAATGTCAGTTTGGGGTCCCCCTCAACCAGTAAATACTGAGGGCTCCTCTAGGGCAGAGCTGGTGCAGCCCTGGGTCCTGGCTACGCGCCTGTGAGCGCCAGCAGAGCCCAACCTGGAGCAAGGGTGCGGGCCGCAGGAGAGCCCTCCGCTGCCGCCCACTCCAGCAGGAAGCCCCTTCCGTTCACGGACGCATCCGACTGGAACTGGACAGTCAGGGAGCTGCCAGAGGCTGTGAAGGAGGCGGGGGCGCTGCCGCAGTAGGTCGCAATGGGCCGGGAATGGACGCTGGGCCCGTCGTACACCTGCTCTCACCAAACAGAAACACGGATGAAGTTGGATTGCGTGCAACCGTGAAGGTCTCACAGCAGGATCCAGACAGAAGCCATCAGGCTGGATTCACATATTCCCTATCACTTTGGGGATATTGATTGGTTTCTTGTGTGGAAAAAGAAATCCATTAATACATTTGTGTGCTGTGCTGAGACTGCTTTGTTGAGATACAATAAAATCTGCAGTGGAAGGGGTTCATTTGCTTCTATGTTTTTCTTTTCATTTTTTTTCCCAATGAACACATATGCTTTATTAGATATATTAAATATGTATCTATTTAATATATCTAAATATATTAAATATATACAATTAAATAAAATGTATTAAAAATATTTCATTTTTCTTTATTTACAAACTAAATTCTTGGTTGATTAAGAGGTGTTCTTCTTTTGCTACTTTTCTGTCCTATTTGTGTTCTTCTCTTCAGCCCAAGGAAAGCTAGAATAGCTTTTCCAATAGAGAAAGCTAGGAAAGGGCAAATTAGCATTACATTGAAGGTGTGACCTCTGAGTCCTGTTAAAGGACCCAGGCTGATTTACTTGCACTGAATATCTAGCTGATTTAAAGAGCTCATCTTCCTCGCAGAGGGCTGAACAAAGAAAGCCAGACTGATGCTGCTAGATCTGGAATGAGATGAAAGAAGTTACATTTCCTTTTTAAATGAATATTTGGGTAACAGTGAATTAATAATGAATTACATTCAAATATATTGATCAAGTATTAACTTTCCTGTTACAAAAGAAGATGGAACACAAATGTTTTAAATATTGCTCTATTTTGTTTAACACTCTATTTACTATATTTTTAGCCTGAAAAATACTAAACAATTACAGGGAGGGAATCAACGCACCAGTAAGGAGGGAGAAGAGGAACACTGGGAGGGTTGAAGCACATGTAGACTTTTAAAATTTTATTGCCTTATTTCTAGAGGCATTGGGTTGATATTATCACTATTGCTGTCAAGTGAACCAATGCTGAGAAAAGCTCAAATTTTTATTCTGATATCTGACTTGAAATACTTGGATTTAAAAAAATCATGGTTGTACCATTGCGCACTTATTTCAGTACATTTCAAACTTCCGTCTTGGAAGTATCTGTTAGGGAATATGTGACTTTTCCTTAACCCACGAATTACTGAAAAGATTCCACAGCAAATCCAAAGAGCCCCATCCTGATCTGCGGAAATTCTACCCATTCCTCTTTCTGGTTGTTACAATAATTATTTTTATGATTTTAATACTTCTCGAACGGAAATCACCTTTAACTTGTCATAGCTGCATCTGTAATGATTTTCAATATCCATCTGCAGGACACGACCCTGGATGACTTGCGAAGCATTTACACTTATCCGCCACTGGTAGTTGGAATTGTGAGGGTATCTCCCGGGCCACTGCGGCGAAGCTATTTGTCCTCGACTTCCCACAATGTCATTTCCATACACTAAAAAACAAGAGAGACAACTAATGCTTCTAAGTTGCACAGGTTAAATGACGTGCCGTGGCACAGGCACGGCTTGTAGATCTCATTTCAGTCCATATGACTTGATTTACTCAGGGTACTTTCAAGTACAGACTTGTGTCTCAGTCTCGGGATGCACATCCCAGTATTTCCTTGTGGTGGGGAATGACACGTACCCGTATCTGAAGGAAATTACCCCTCCCAGCCACGTAGCTCTGCTCATAGGAGAGATGGGAAGATCGGCAGAGTTCACTTCCCCTCCTCCTCCGCCTGCTTCATGCTCACCCACCCCGGGGATCATTAATAGATGACTTTCTGTGTTCTGAAGACAAAAAGCTGAGCTAGGACCTATGAAAAGGTCCTACCCTTCTGAAAACAAGTAACAGAAGTCCCAAAGTGGGGAAAACAGCTGGGAGCTGAGCTGAGTAGCACTGACACACGGGCAGGCATTTCTAACTCTAAGGCTACTGGCAACCTTGGGGTACCACAGAAGTTTTTAGCACGTAGCCCTTATTCATGTTCTCTTAGCCCAACATCACTCAAGGAGGAATCTCAAAACTAGGTGATGAGCTGAGAAATGTGCTTAGAAAACAGTCAAGTTAAAAAGAAAATGTATTATATGTTGTCTAATCCATAGAATTTGTTTGCTTCTATAAGGATAATGTGATTCAGTTGGAATTAATGGTCCATTATAATAATTAAAAAAC
>JAUBOD010000469.1:571686-590375 GCA_032353885.1 Nothura maculosa | reverse complement strand
AACAGTTTTTAATGAAATAACATTTACTTACGGTGAGAGAATGTGACCGTGAAGCCACTAGCAGTGATGGAGCTGTCCGATACAAACTTAACCCACAGGACATGTCCAACTGTAGATGTGTAATTTAGAGGCAAGGAGTTGCCACAGAACCGCCCTGCCAGCACTCCCGTTTCGTTCCCTTCCCGGATCTCCAGGTAGTCCTTGGTGCAGCCATCACTCTCTTCCACCTGAAACGCTCTGTTCAAAAGCAGGAGGAGAACATGAGCAGATGAGGGACCCAAGTTTGTATCAGCTTGTCCTACTCTGCCCCTAGTCCCCCTGAGACTGGTGCCAGCAGGATGGCAGCAACACTCACCAGGACCCAGGAATCACTTTGCCCATGCAGCTCATTCCTTTCTGTACTCCTACCTCATGGTAGAGCTTCAGTTTGAAAAGTTATGACTTCTAAAGAGTTCTAAAACCCTTTTACAGAAGTGTTGGTTCTCCAAAAACATCACTGAAACTCAGAAAGTTTTTGACAGATTTTTAATATAAGGCCATGCTAGACTTAGCAACTACTGGGTGCTGAGAAAAGTTTTAGTCTTACAAATCAGCTTGCAGACCCCTATGTGGCTGCATTATTTCATTATACTCTCTGATCAGAAAACAATTTCCAAGGGCCTAGATTCATTCATAGCCAACATTTCAGAGCTCAAAGCTCACTGAGCTCTTTCTCCAGAATTAAGAAATACTACTGCCTCTTTGGCCTCTTTATATTTCATGCAACTGATTCAGAAAAATAATAAAAAAATTACAGATTTTTCTTAAGCAATGTTTTCCGTAGAAAATGAATGGAATTTGGCAATCAAACAGCAAGCTTTCAATTACTGAACCCACCTGAATGCTAAATAGATTACAAAAATCACTATCTTATAATTTCTAAGTGAAGTTATTCTAAATGAAGTGTCTTTATTCAGTCCAATATGCTTTTCTGAAGCTGGCCACGCATACATAGAAAAGATTCCAGAATGTGTCTCATAAAAAATGTCCCAGATATTTGTGCTTTCTGATTTTCTGGTAACAACTCCTCCCCTTCCTTCAGTCATCAACATACCATATGTACCCAGTGTACAGACTGTCTTTGAAATGGTTCCAACCACTCATCTGGATATACTTTAGACTAATTTAAAGCTAACCCTAAACTTGCAAGACAGGCAATTTTGTTGAGACCAAGCTGAAGAAAATGAATATCTCGTGCCAACAAAACTTCATAAAACCCCACTACTGAATTAAATAAAATAAATAACTTTCTAACACAATGACTCTAGGTTTTCCAGTGTTTTTCAGCTTGTAACTTCAGTGTAACTGAAGGAAAAAAGCCTACATCAGGTCAGTATCACTTATTATATCCAAATACATGCACTGCTGATAGTTTCTGCTTCATAGTGGACCTCTGGTTCTGTTCTGAAATCTGTTATTAATTATTTTGCAACAAATACTTTGGAAAATGTGTTCAGGCTGTGGCACTTACACTCTTTCAGTGAGTAAAGGAGGACTATAATGTCCTTTTTATTGTGTTATTGAGACAGTATGTGCTTAACAAATTGGACCTTAAGCAGCTGGCACATTTTCCTTTCATCCTGACTAGCTGCAAGAGCAAGTTGCAGAAATACTCTGCTTCTCCTGCTGATCTCTGATCAGCTTTGGAAAGGGACTGTGCCCTCTTCCTTGGCACTGCAAGCAGAAAAGCTCAGAAACTCACATCATGGTTAACACAACCTAAGCACCCTGCTAAAGGACTCCACATTGTTCTGTGGATCACGTAAGACTTTCCTGTCTAAAGCTTTCAAAGGAAAATTTATTTGCTGTAGGGAAAATAAAATTCCTTGAACTACTCCCTTAGTCCCTGTTGTCCTCCCACTACTTTGGTTCTTGTTGTTGGAGTAATTTTGTATCAATTTCATAGTGACGGTCCATGGAGTATTTGGGCCCTTTATATTCCTCAGCTACATAATAAAATAGTATGATGAACTTGGCAGTAGAGAAATAATAGGAATACCTCCTGGAAAAAAAATGTGGCTTTTTCAGCATCTCATGTTTCTCAAACAATAAACCACCTCTTTATATAATACTATATGTGCCTTAACATAATTAATAACTAAGAGAAGAGAGCACTGACAGCGAGCTGCCACCAGCCATTGCTGTGTTCTCCCTCCAGGTTATTCTAAGGACACGTTCCAGCTTTATCATCTGGTAACTGCATTTCCTAATAAGCAGTGAGCATCCTTCCTTCAGCTCCATTAAGGGCTGAGCAGTAACCCCTGGCAATGCATTTACATGAAGGACAGCTGGAGTCGGTTCCCAGGGGAGCTGAGAATCTTCCAGACGCACTCGGTGTCCAGAGGATACGGATCGGGATAGCCGGGGCTGCTGAAAGCTCCTCGCTCCATGTGGAAAGTACCCCCGCAGGCTGCAACGAGAAGGAGACAGCAGAGGCTGCAGAGAGATAACCTAGAGAAAACAGCCCTTGAGACGGCCAGCGAATTTGCTGATGAGGAAGGCACTTCTTCTTCTCTGATTTGGTGATCTCCCTGCTGAGATCTTGGCCAAAATAAGAGTTGGGGCAATACGACATTTAAATGTGGCAATGTCAGAGGGACAAAGGGATGCAGCATCTGCTCCTTCTCTCAGAAATGAGAGGCACAGGCTGGCAGCACCCGCTGCATGGACTCACATGATGAGGAAGCAGCATAGGTGGCGTGGAAGCCCCTGGCGGTGACGTTGTGGTTGGAGATGAAGTTCACCACCAAGGCACTGCCGAAGGAAGTGACGGGCAGCGGCAGCGCGGAGCCACAGTAGCGGCCTGAAAGGGAACAAGCCAGAGGCAGCAACTGAGCGTTAGGCATAAAATGGCTCTCGCTAACCTAACATTTGGGATCAACCTGGCATTAACACTTGGGATCCCTGCCAGCAGCCAGGGATAACATTTGTTGCTCGCAACTGCTATTGTAAATTAAATACACACAAATATGGAACAGTCATTTTATTATTAGTTCTTGCTTTCACTTTGTCCTGAAAATACTGCCTAATTAGGAAAAAAAAAAGAAAAAGTCTATAACTCATACAGTATGAGGGTTAAGCCTAATAACGATATTCCAGCAAGAAGGCTCCTGACAGCAGAGAGGAAGGTGCAAGTTCACAGGTCCTCTTGCTGTGCATAAGGACAGAGCAGGGGACAGCACAAGGAAGGCTGTTCTCAGTTACAGCCCATTCAAGCAGGGGTAACTTCACTCCTGCTCAGGGGATATGTGTGAATCCAGTGTAAGGGAGGGCAGAATCAGGCACAGGTGCCCTCAATTTCCTGGCCATGAATTTGAGGCAATGCTGGGTGTGCAAGGGGAGCCAGGATCTCGCTGCAGCCACGGCTGCCTTGTGGTCTCCTGGCATTTTAAACAATGGTGAATTTGCTGCCCCTTACACAGGGGAGTGAGGACCCTGGATAGGAAAATGAAGAGAAAGCCACAGAAAAATCAGAAATCAGCAGAAAGTCAAGCTTTTGGAGGTTGAGAAAAGATTGTTTTCTACTCCCCAAAAGCTGCATCTTACTTCACCTGTGTATAGTGCTGCCTCTGCTTATGAGTGAGGGTCACTTTATGTCCCTGTACAGTTAACCTGAGTAGTACTATTTAAACTGGCTGGCTATGGCAGAGCCTTCTGCTCCCTGCATCCCTACTCGAAGAGCAAAAGGGCCTCAGGATGAGCTCCATCCACACCACGAGCCTGGATGGATGCGCCTGGTGCCTGCACAGCCCTCATGGATCCACCAAGGGGTGTCCTGGGCCGCCTCCATCACAGGCCCTCACAAGGCCCACGGGGCAGGAGGTCATTCCCAAAAAACATCCTCCTCCAGCTCACACTGGTTGGTGCCCTCCGTATGGAATAAGCAGGGGAAAGCACGGTACCTCGAAGAGGAGCCTCGTAGTTATTCCCATCCAAAATCTCTACAAAATCCGTCGTGCAGTTTTGCCTGCTGTTTTCAACATTGAAGTCAGTGAATGAGAGTGTAACGTGGTTAACTGGCAAGAGAGAAGAGGGCAAGTTTGAAGAGAAGGATGCCACCTCACACACACATGATGACAACTAAACACACACTAGATTTCTATCTTCCTTATTCATTCCAGGATAGCAAAAGTACCATCTTCCTTCCCCTGAGGTCCGACGGTTAAATAAATTGGTGTCTGTTACTGGATCATAAAACATGAAGTCTGATATAATTTTTAATTAATGGTTTATATAAAAAATATTATGAAAAAAAAATTTGAATTTGGTGGCAATCTGTTAATCTTTACTGTAAAAGACCTGGTAAATATCTTCATATTTCATTACTTTCTAGTTTAGGGGTGTAGGTTGTAAATGTCACCAAAACTACATGGAAAAAATAGACATTATGACTGAAAAACAGAACTGGTATCTATGCATTCATGACCTGCTGTCCCCGTGGGATCTATATCACAGATCTGGACAAAAATGTGAACTGACGGTGCCCTGCTCCAGGCTCCAAAAGAGCTGGATCTTAGTGTTTGGTAATGTTCCACATGCATCAATCAGGCTGGGGAAGGATCATTAACTACCCTCAGCTATAGCCGTATGGAATTGGATTTTCCACGCCCTCAGACTGCAGCCTGCAAGCTGAAAAAAAGAGGATTTCTGACTCAGGGTATTTTTGATTCTCACAGTGCTGTAGCTCGCTCAATACGAACAATGGTGAATTCATGAATGGGAGGAGGGAGGATTTCTCTACAGCAGCCCATGGTAACAGCTAGTCCTGGCCTAGAGGGGCCTACGCAGCCCCGCTAGGTGCTTCCCCACACAGCCCAGGTCTGACCCTGACACAAACGCGTGTCTCTCCCTTGGCTGTGGTTAATTCGCTGGATGAGGCCGAAGTCACGGAGAGGCGCCAGGCACTGGAGCCAGCAGGGCTGCCACGCGGCCCTGGGCCCACAGCTCCAGCCCCTGCTGCGCTCCAGGCCTTGCAGCCGCCCCAGCTACCAGTGCAAGCCCTCAGGATAGAGAAGGGAAAGGAAAAGGCATGACCACGATGTACAGCAGCTCTGCTGCGGTTTGAAGTGGCTACGTTTACTGTATATGGCTGCGTTCTGTTCTGCTCTGTCGTTGGCCCAAAAAGAGCCTTGTGTACTGGTAATATACGGATCACGTAGTGGTCTTTCTGATAGATAGATAGAGGAAGCCTCTACATACACGTAGCACTTCTTATCCAGGATTTTTCTGCTCTCTCACATTGATACAAATAAGGAGGCAAGAGCTATGTATTAGCTTTCAACCTAGATCCAGGAAGAAGCTGTCCACAAAAAGACTGTTGTATAGGTTAGGAACAGCTTAGATATATTTGGGTAAAAACTTGTGCTTAAAAATTGCTTACTTTCTAGTTCTTGGTTTAGTGTTTTCTTTGGCATATTTTTGTTTTATAACTTAGGAAAATAAACTTCTAAATGTGGCTGGAACGCTTTATGATTTGAATGGCAATGGACAGATATCAGGTGAACAACAATTGTTCATTCGTCACTGGTTAAAATAAACATTTACTTCAAATGATTTTACTGTAACTCTTCCCAGTGTTACATATATTTTAGGAAATCTTGAACACTGTAAAAGGAATACTGGGTATTCAAAGAAAACCATTGGTGCTTTTACATCAATCATAAACCTGTGTAAAAATAGAAACATTTGATGGTGTTGACATGACACTATTGTATTTGTATTTATGTTCTTTTTAAATTCTGTTTTAAAACAAAGTACCTCCCTACCTTTTCTCATTACTTAATTGCAAATTTATTTATTTATGTCAACAGCATACATCTGAAAAAACACAACTCTAGCCAGAAAAAACAAGGCCAAAATAAGGTAAGAAGTTTATATAAATGCGTGTGTGTGCAAACGCATGTCTAATATTATATTAGACACTACATATTATATATTATGCCTCCTTTATCTATAAGATTTCCTAACATATGATTCCAAGTTTGCATACTATTTAATGCCTATTTTATAGTTCAACACTCAGGTCCCAGTAAACCAGTTAAGATGACAAAATGGTAAACTTTTTTTCCCTCACTATGTCCCAAATCTTTCGACGGTAAAATCTGATTTAGGACAGAGATTAGGAGGAGATCCACACTCTCTCCAGCTACCAGGATGCAGAACTTCCTAGAGAAATAAAAGAGGAATTTTGTATTGTTATTACAGAAAAAAAGGATGAGGATATTAGTCACCCAGCTAACTATAAAAGATGTTTTTACTTACATGGTTCCTGAGCCTGAATGATCCAGCTGCAGTTCTGATTGTTTGGGTATTTGGCAGGATACAGAGGAGAGGAAATAGCTGCCCCAGCTGAATCTGACTTGATGAAGCTTCCACACGCTTTAGAATGAAACACATATATCCACATACATATATATTTCTATATAAAAAACATGTATTGGATTCTGTAGTGAAAATGAACATGCAAGACACAGCATGCTGCAGCAATGTAAAATGCATGATGAGAATTTGAGCAAAGTCAGAAAGACTTGGGAGGAAGACCTTGTCTCATATATATATATATATATATATGAGAGAGGCAAGGAAGACCTTGCCTCTTATGAGGCAGACCTTGTCTCATATATAGCTCAAAAGAGCAACCTTGGGGCCAAAATTACTTGTGTTCAGACTAGCCCAAATATGTATCCGTTTCTCTGACCTCAGAGAATCAGGCAAGGGCAGCCAGAAACCCTCCAGGAACCTGCCCATGCCCAGGGTCTGCAGCACATGGCACTGGCACGAACCTCCTGTGAGCTGCATCAGCAGAACTGCGCCGTGTGAGCTGCTGCACAGGGCCAGAAGCTCAAAGCCCTGCACAGCCCTGGCTGCCAGTGCTGCGCGGGGCCACGCGCGAGTCCCAAACACACTGACCATTCACAAGCTCCCCACGTTGGAGCCCAACACCCTGCTGCCGTTTTATAGGTATGAGTGGGGAGCGAGGTCCCAAAGGCTGGGATCCAGGCCTCACGCTGTGCAGCCATCCAGCAGGAAATGGGTCTTTTGAGAAGATGGAATGGGAGCTGCCTCCAGCCCAGGCTGACTCACCCTCCACTTACTGTTCAGGGCCAGTCAGGGAGTATTTGGCAGGTTGGGCTCCTGGGTTGGTACTAGTTAGGCACCCAGCTCAGACCCCAGTAACTGAGCGTGTCAAGGTTTGGGCTACTTCAGAAATTGTTACTGACAAAAATTCCTTCTTTTCTTTTACAAAATTCTCAAAGAAAAAAAAACAGTTTTGCTAGGAGAAGTGCTAACATATAGTGAAAAGACTCCTAAAAAAACAATGAAAGAAAGAGATTTTCTCCATTAAAAACTAATTATGGCTTGGAATGGGAGGGAGAAGAGAATGCTTTCAAAGTTATGGTGAAAAAAGAGAGAAAAGAAAGAAAATCAACAATAATATGAACTTCCTTGACAGATTCTGCCCAGTTGGAGCCATTTCAAGTTGGAGCCATTTCATTTCATACAAGAAACCGCGGAAAATGGCAATCCACAAATTAGATTATTCATGTTTGTCAGGGTTTGCAGGCCTGAATCTGTGTACTGCATGAACAGCCCAGCTCCCAAATCTTCCAGATTCGTAAGCATGGAGAGAGATAAAATACTACTCTCTCCGTGCCAGCTGCCAGTTGCAGAGCTTTCTCAGGATACACTGGGTAGCCACCTCCAAGGGAGGAGCAATAAAAGGTAGACAACATATCTGCTAAATAGATGGCTTGGCACAGAGGGCATTTTTTTTCCCAATCTAGAAACATAACATGATCCTGTATTTTCCAATTCTTTAATCTATAATTTCCCAGAATTCAGTCCTGCTGGAGATACACCCTGACAAGCTGCACGTATAGAAACCACAACTTTCCATTCCAAGCCGTGCTAAATCCCCAAATAACCACTCAGGCACAGGTGTGTTTGTGTGCGGGCAGGGCTACCTTGAGCGAAGCGGGCGCGGAAGCCGCGGTGCTGCACGGAGCTGTCGGAGCGCATGCGGACGAGCACCACGTGCTGGGAGGCCGTGACGACCGCGGGGCGCTGCGACCCACAGAACCGCCCCAGAAGCGGCGCTTCCTGGCTGGGGCCGTCGTAGACCTGCCATGAACGATGGAAGGAAATACTGGGTTTCTATAGGGGTACTGAGAGGAGTTTTGTTTCATGCTCTCTCGCGGGTTTCCTATGCTTGGATCCTGGCACAATCCTGGTATTAGCAGCTCAAACAAACTGTGCGCTGCCTGGCTTAGTTCTGTGGCTGCCTGCAAAGAATGCAGCCACTTCGGGCTGAAGCCACTGCCATCTGTACAGCAGGAGAGCACAATGTGCATGTACTGGAAGCAGCACTAACAACTTAGCCCTAGTGTGAGTTCTTGTGTAATTTTTATTCAGCTAAACTCTTAATCTTGCCTCAGTAAAGACTTCTATACTGTTTCTAACAAGCCACTAACGTATTAGTGGGGCTGTGACTGTGCATAAAGAGGGAAGACATTTGGGGCAGGGCTTTTTACATGTTGGAAGATATTTGGTGCTAGGAGGTGAAAGGCTAAATAAAACTACACTAAGAGTAAAGTAATGCAATTGAGTTAAAGGAGATCTATTACTTCATTATTTTTCCTTTAAATACCTCAAATTCTAGCAAGCCTGTGCAGTGCAGTACTGATCAGTTAAAAAATTCTAACTAAAGTGTGTAACACAATGCAATGTTTCTGCCTGTGGTATTCAAAGGGTTTTGAGTGCATTAGTGAGAAAAATACAACAGTAGTTGAAAAAAGATGACCTGTCTCACTAAACCCCCTGGCTGAGCAATAAAGGACAAAACTCCCGTTCAATCCTCTGAAATACCCTGCTTAGCCAGGGCTGTTTTCATGAATTAAACATTTGCCCTTGGGCTTACAACACAAGCAAGCTGCAGTGGCCGTTGTGATGCAGCATTAAATGCACTGCAATGTCTGGACAAACGAGTTCCTGGTGAAGAGAACCACCAGATCCAGATCCAGATCCATCCATTCACTCTTTCCTCCTGGCTTGGCATCCTGCCACAGTCAGCACTTCAATACACACTGTGCACTGTTTATTTTGCCCCTGCACAAATATTCTGTACGTTAATCAAGCTGTCTAGAGTTAAAAACCACAAACCATGGAGTGTGAAAAAAATAATGCCTAACAAAGCAACCCCCAGGAACGAAGGCACTGACAGCCCCAGGGCAGCACAGAGGGGGTTCATCTGCACTCTGGGGCCAGGAGCAGCAGGGCACTGAGCGGGGAGGGCAGCAGCAGTTGGTGAGAATGGCTGGGTGGGAGGGATGGGTGCCGCTCACAGCTGAGGGTCTCCGCTTGACCCGGGGATGGCTCCAAGCTGCTGGTAACTAGGCTGGCTCCCTAGGGAACAAACACATCCCCATGACCAGCACGGGAGGGGAAGCAGACATTTCAGGCAGGGAACTCTCTGACACACTCAAGTCTTTCGGTGTTAATGCTGGGGCATGGGGAGAGAGTCAAAAGAATGTCTTCTAATCGAATATATTTGCTGCTTCCAGGAGATATGCTTGAGGAAAAGCAGAGATCTTGCAGAAAACTAGGAATGACTCTTAGTCAGACTCTTTGTCTTAGGCCCTTAGTTTTGCCAAAAAAAAACAGATTCAGTGCAGAATGCCTATCTGTATGCATAAGTGTGACCCAAGTGCTCTGGCATTTTAGGAGTTATTTAGGAGTTAGGGCAACTACGAGTTCAGCAGACACAGAGGCCCACAGGTATTTTCTGGCTACATCACGTTACTCACCTGCTATTTATTAACTTAAACTATTTGGTAGGGAGGATTTCAGTCTCGAGTCTAGATAAGAGACCAAAATATTTCCTCGCTGGTTCAGGGAATAGTAGCATCTCTCTACAGTGTCTTAAACTGAATTAAGAAACATTGAGAAACACATTCCTGCAGCTGTAAAAGTAAAGAAAGATGATGCATCTACTTGCAATAATTTTTTTTTAGAAAAAAGCCCAGCTGTCCTCTTTGGGAAGATCCTCTCTGCCAGCACCTGCAAGAGAGTAAGTGCTATCTTCACTCCAGCTCCCAGAGGTTTATGTTTTCTGCATTCCTGTGTACTGGTTGTTACACTGCAACAGGAAGGAAAAAGCACATTTACTTAATCAAAGCCACCAAAGAGAATGAACTATTTCTCCTGCTCCTTCTCAGTGCCTTGTTCTGCAAATGCTGCTCTTTGAGTCATGCCTTCATAGGCTCTGCAAATACCTGAAACTCTTGATGGCTTTCACTAATGTAACTTCAGATAACCTTCACTGGCCAAACACATGGGCCAAAAATACAGGAATTAGTGCACATCTCGTTTCTTTTCCTCTGTTTTCCTGCAAAGAAACAAACTCATTTGCTGTCAGACCCACTCTTCAAAAGGAAATAGTCTGGTACAAAAAAAGAAAATGAATATTTATTGTTTATATACTATGACAAGGTCACCAAAAAGTCTTTCAAGCTCTTACCCTTTTTGTAGACCTGAGAAAGTGGCAAATTCTCATTTAGCACCTACATTTAGGCAGACAACTAGGACATCCATCATCAATGAAGAAAGTGCATTCTGGTGCCTGCACTGCTCTCAGGAGACCTCTCTCCCGTGCTGTGTCCATTGACTCTAGAGGGAGCTCAGAGCAGTTACACAGTTACAGGTCCATGCTTAAAATTAGTCTAACTGAACCTAGATCTGGACTCAGGTTCACACAGGAAACCACTGAGCAGACCTGAAAAAGGCACTAGGGTTTTTGGAGGAGCAGAATAGCCAAGAAGTATCAGACCTGAATGTTTTCCCTTCCTCCATTTTACTCATAACTGTGTAATGGAAGACACTGCAGGAAAAAGTATGTCTTCCTGTGTTCCCAAAGGAAATTTAAGGCAGAAGTATTAACCAAGACCAAAACCCTAAATAAAATAAAAACAGGAGGAAGAAGCTCAACAAAGAACTGGCAAACTGTATGTGCCATCTCAAGTCGTATCACAGGGAAATATGAGTTGGTCTAGAAGGGGAAGGATGAAGGAAAAGGCCTTTGGTGCCCTCAGGGGTGGAGGGAAGCCCCAGAGAATTCACAGAACAAATTTAAAACATAAAGATAAGTGAAAAACACAAAACAAAAAGGGTGGAACCATTCTATTACTCAGACATAGTAGCTTTTCTATATTAGAGAGAAAATAACAACTCGCTAGCTTCCTTATCTAGCCATATTTTCCATTTATGCTCCTCTGGACTGCAATTCCTAAGCCACTCCCAGTCCTACATGTCCTTAGATATCCTCAGGCCCTTCCGTCTGCTTGTACTAGGTTGCAAGGCCTACAGAGAGCCATGGAAGAGATGCACACAAACCACATGCAGGTAGTGGGAGCAGCCACCAGCTTCCTGACATGGTAAGGAAAGAGAGAAACATCCTCTAATCTTCTTGCTCTGTTGATGTGGGCACGGAAGAGCCACCCCCTGCCTCACAGATCACTCGGACACCTTCGCTACCTCTTGGCTCCAGTGCAGGATTCGTCCTCGCCCGCTCTCACATCACCCTGGGCTTGGCAGCCAGTGACTGATGCCTCCATTAAACTTGGATCTCCTTCCCAGTTCACACTGCTGCTTCAAGCACTTTGCACACCTGCGGGTAACGGGCAACCTCTTCCTCCATCACCCCACAAAAAAACAACCCCCAAACACAAAAAAAAAGCAGAAGGAAACAACATATCTGCATCCGGCCTATGAAGGTAATGGGAGTTGTGCCTAAAACTGCAGGGGATTTGTGGAGCTGAGTACTCCAAGGGGCGTTAAGACAAGTTGCACTGGCAACAGGTTGAAAATCACAGCTGGGAATTTAGGTCTGTTCGGAATTTAGCCCTGAACTGAGGGACTCTTTTTACGCAGTGCTGCTGTTTCAGAAGGCCCCTGCTTCTGCCAGGCAATCAGATTTTCTACCTCTGTGTCACAGAAGGTTTTCTTATTTTTCACTAGATTTTTCATTTCAATAAGCCTCCTATGTGAAATTTAAAAAAAAAAAAAAAAGAACAAAAAGACATAACCACATTTCCCTATGCTTCGGAACCAGGCAAAAATGAACATTCACGGGACAAAGACGCTTTGTAGTCAAATGAAATCTTCAGTTCTGCCCAGCAAAATGAGGCCATGTTCCTTTTTACTGGTTCAGTACAAAAAAGCTTTAGGAGGCAACACTGTTAAAAGTGATGCTGTTTTCAAAAGAGTCTCTGTTCCTGCCAATTTGCGTTCCTCGTGAATGATGGTTTTCCGAGGAGAACAGGGCTGGATTTTGGGCTGGAGCCACTGTGTTTTATCCAACTTGCACCAGCCACCCCTGCCTTTGTACTGCATGAAGCACAATCTGGCACCAGAGGCCAGGATTTCATGTTCCTGCTCCTGTGGGGCCGTGTGGGACGTGGAAAGCTCTTCGTAGCCGTGCGCTGGTTGAGCAGCAACCTGCATTTCCACGAGACCAACAGAAGCTCCTGCATTGACAGCAACACGAGGCTCCCTAATGAAGCAATTAAGCAGCCAGCTGAGGAGCACCTGAGTACCCAGTGCACATGGAGCAAAGGGTGGCAAATCTGAACTCCTGCTGGGCTAGGAGCTCTCCTGAGTTTTGTAACTGAGTATGGGCACCTACTACACATGTGGGCAGAAAAGGGTGTCATAATAACAGCCACCCATATAGAGGGCTGCTCCTTGGGAACTGCTGGGAACTCACACCACCAGAAAGGACGCTGCGTGCACCACGCTCGCCAGCAGGTCCTTCCACACAGACGGGGGAACATGGAATATTTAGGCATGGCCGAATGCCTAAATGCATTTGTGAGGTCTGCTCCAGTGGTGGAGCAAAGGCAAAAGCTAAGGCAAATTTAAGCCTTAGCTGTCAGTGCATAAATACAGAACATGGCTGTGCAACAAGCAGCCTGAAAACAACTGCAAACTAGGGTGCACGGGGAACTTGCTCTTTTGCAAGCTTTTTGCCAGGCCCATGAGGGAAACTTTTGAAATGTCTCTTGTTACTTACAGCAACACTGTCATAGTTACATGAGAAGTGATTTTCCATGTCAAAATCCGTGAAGTTCAGCAGGACTCGGTGGCTTTGGTCAACTTGGATAACCCAAGAACAGTCCGTGTTGTTACTGTAGGGCTCAGGATAGTTTGGAGAATGGATTTCACCACTGGTAGCTTGGAAAATACCACCACAGCCTAAAAAAGATATGAGTTTTAACCATAATAGGTCATTTATCCTTAGCAATATTCTAATTTATTTTTAAATTGGAGGACTATCACCCCCAGCTTTGTACTGTCTACATTAAAACTATGTAGAATGAGTGCTCCATCTGACTGACCATGATGGATCCTGTCTGACTAACACAAACCAAAGGATTTTTATGTGCTGCAAACAGGTGAAGTAGGGTAAGAGACACAGGGAGTACTGCAGATGGAAGGGGCCTCCTGGAAGGATAAAACTTACACTGCTCTTGGGCTCCGATGAGATGGAATTGAATAGGTGAGAGGAGGGAAGTGCAAATGCAAGATGGTAGAAAGGGATGAGAAAGCTTCAGGGAGGTCTAAGTAGTTTAGAAAAACATGCTACCAAAACTTGGAAGGGGATTAAGTCAAAGGACTATTGTAAACTGTCTTTTTATTCAAAGAAATCTTGTGCCTTTCTCATAAAAGTTGTGAGAATGGAGAAGTTTGAACCCTGACAGGCCAATGAATCAGTGTATTTAATCAAGTGAAACTGCAAGAATTGAAATCGGCCTTTTCTCACTTTTCATTGCAATTATGTACTGGCAATTAGCCTTTTCATAAGAACTCCCATGTAGAAAACATGTGGTTGGGTCCTTTAAACATTTCTCTTCTTTCACTGATTACCAGTAAGGCTTTGAACAAATAATCACATGGGAATGGAGGAATCTCGTGGAGTTAAAGGATTTACTAATCACTCCAAATATTTTGGAGTTCATTCAGTTCTCCAAGCTAAGCCATGCTCTCAGATATTTTTCACTTTATAATTTAAAACCAGAAGCATCAGTCAGTTAGTAAAAGGCTGCAGGGGGTGGGAGGGTGAAACCCCTGGAATACCAAAGTTCTTTTCTGATTACAGGAATATCCTCATTTTTGTGGACAGAAGAAAGAGGCAGACTGTAACAATACATGTAAATAGGCTCAAATATAAGCTGTTAGTTAGATATTTCTGTCTCATTCTATTCCTCTGTGCATTTTTCAGCATTTCTCTTAGTGGAACCAAATCCAGTAACATCCTAATTCAATCTCCTTGGCCTTCAGTCTCGTACTGCTTGTCTGCTTTACATGTTTGCATGGGTGGCCCTTGCTTCTTCCTAGAATTCCTGCATTTCTCTTGGGACTAAGTGGCACACTCACCATGCGGATTCTCTTGCCAGGAAGCATTGAAACCTCTCCCAGTCACTGCTGCATCTGTCTTGAAACGGACGACGACTGCATTGCCTGTGCTGGCGACTCGCAGCGGGTTCTGTGCTGACCTGGAGACACACAGCTGGGCTAGTCTGGGAGAGAGAAAATCAGGCCCTCCATAGACCTAGAAATAGAAGAACACTGTCAGTTAGAAGTTTTCAAAGACATCATCTGCCATAGTAGAACACATCAGGACTCTTTAGACAAGAGACAAAAAGTCTTAGGTAAATATTGAAGGTGATTCTACATTTTCAAATCTAAGGTAGCTAGTGAAGTTGTTTTCTCGTTAGGTTTGCTTCGTGTCTGAAACACCTGGAACAAGTTGGCAATTGCAGATGATTTCAAAATAGCCTTGCACTAAACAAGATCTTTCTGCTTTGGAGACTCGGCCACGTTCTTCTTCCTTGACCGCTGCAGTGTTAGCACCTTGTTTCCATGAGGACATAAAAGTATATTTTTTGCTTGCTTGTGCAAACAAACTTGCTGGAAGTTGTGTTGTTCTTTTGTGCCTTTGTGTTTAAGAGCACAATTAAGGCTGTTTTGGGTTCTTTTTTTCCTTAATTGGACCCAGATTTGATCATTGTCTCTGATAAAATATAAACATTCTTGTGACTTGCAATTCTTGTGATTTCAATGGCAAAATCAGGATCCAGCAAGGAGATTTTGGCCAAGGAAGTACATGATAGTATACTAATAACACCCTACAGAAATAAGGGCATATATTTGCCACAGAAAATAGGTTTTGGCTTTTCAGAGATGACGTTTCCAGAAGAGCGTTCCTTGGATATTTACAAATCAGAAGAACACTGATCTCTTAAGCATCATCAACAATCTTATATACTTTAAAATGCAGCATTAAACCTTCTCAACTGAATTAGATTGTATGGCCTGATAATTCTGTTTGCTGTTTTCCAAAAGGTGTGTGGAATGGATAATCCTTTGCAGCCATTTGTAACGGGTGGCCTTGGCTCATCCTCACTAGGCTGCCCTCTTAGGCTCCAAGGACACACATGCTTAGCACAGTCTCCAAAACCAGCCATGATGTTGGTGCCTGGTTCCTCAATGATCAGATTTTCTTGGCTTCCTGTATGGTCATGAAATGCTGCAAATGATGATGTTTTGGTCTCCTGCCTCCCAACGGGATCTCCCTGGTGAGGAAGCAGCTCCAAAAATCAGTTTGACAGTAACACCAAGTGGGAATATTGTTGCTGGACACACTGAATGAAGAGGCTGAAGAGGCTACTGATCTAGCAACAGCTAGAACAGTAGCAGCTGTTCTCACCTGTACCAGCACACATTGTATGTGCATTCCCAAGCTAAACTAGAGGATGATGATTTCTAACAACAAAACCAGACATGGCAATAATTTGCATCAAGATTTTCCCTCAGTATCACCCTAGGCTTGCACTAGAATTTAACTAGTCTGATAACAAAAAAGCTCAGAAAAAGCAATCTCTATATATATTTTTCAGAAAGTGACAGCACCATGAGACTCCATCTGCTCCATGGCCCTTTTATTTCTGCTCTCTGTATGATGAGGGCATACTCAATGTTTTCATAAGCTCTGCCTGGCACTTGCTGACTTCAGAAGAAGTCTGAGTTGAGTCCAAGCTAAATAGCTGAGCAGGTGCTACAAATAGCTGAACTCATGCCACCACCTGCAGAGATAAGTGTGATGCATCGCCCCACAAGCTGACTGAGCGCCCCACAGGCTAACTGAGCGCGTGCCCACTCAGCAGTCGCAGTGTCCAGCCTGTTTTGCCACTGGAAGCAGCACAGGTGAAAGAACCTGTTTGCTGCTTTTTTAAACTGGGAAAATGGTCAGTGATTCCAGAGTAATGTGGAAGCTGAAGCTCTCCCGAGCTCTCAGAAGCAATAAGGAGTGATCTGTCCTGTAACCATGATATTCAGAAGACTCCCTTTCATGTTAGTGGCTGATTTTACATGCTTAAGTGTTTTGATTTTGACCAAGGCCAGCACTGTTACCCTTTCTGCAAGGAGGCTGCATGATTTGAGGGCATAGTGGTTCCTCTGCCAAATCGATCGTCTCAAGGCATTCAGGAGAAGTCAGAAGGGATGAAATTACAGCTCAGATCCTGACTGTAACGCAGCAGCCACAGTGCTGGGAAGAGGCATGTCTGTCGCTGGGAGCTCAGCGGCTTCAGCAAATGCCTCGCTGCTTGCAAGGCCCCACAACAGCTGCATTTGTCAGAAGCCTGTTCAAAATGTGGATTTTAAAATGTCTTGCTGGTGTATCTGCCTGAGCCAGAGCCACAGCGTGGGCCCAGTGGGAACACATGCTCGTAATCATGTCAGCCTGCCCAGGGAAGCTCCGTGCCGAAGGAGCCGGCGGGACGTTCCAGCTCCGATGCGCATTCGGGAGCGGCCTCACACGGCCCTGCTGCCCCAGGGCCATCTGCTCCACGGGCAAGGGCACCTGGCTCCCAACCAAGCCCTGCTGCTTCCTGTGCTGCTACCTCCGAAATTAATTTGGTCTAAGCCTAACACTTGCTGTTAGAGCCGGACTGTCCAAAGAAAATTAAGGATGAGGAAGAAATATTGGTAGGAAGGTGAGATTTGTGGCTGGCCTTTACATTGTTAGCTGCTCAGCAATTGCCTTCTGCACAGTTTCCAAACCAAAAGCACTAGTCAGAGCCCTGCTCTTTAGTATTTGCCTTTCTCCTTTAGGCTGGTTCAACTAATCAGATGCTTTCACAAGGGCTGGAACAAAACAGAGCTGAGTGTTTCCATGACAAAAAACAATAAAATGTTACTTTTGGCTCAAAAGAGGAAAGCCAACAGTTACCACATGAAAAAAAAAAAAAAAGAGTGGGAAAAGAGAATGGATGGAAAGAATGAATTCCAGGGAGTGGTTCACAAAGAGTCACAGGATGTCCGAGCTGTAGAGAGATAAAAATAAAAATAAAAACTTTTAGACTGATCTGAGCTCCTGATCCAGAGATGAAATAATGTTGGATGGAGTAGCGGGGCTGTAGGACACTGCCATAAAGCCCATGGTTTTAATCTGCTCTTACCATTTGCTTCTGCTCCGTTAGCTCCATTTATTATTACCAGTCAGCATTCCAGAGTTATGAGCAACAGCAAGTTGTTTTCATGTGGCTGGTCCACCCTCATGACACAGATTTCTGGGAATAAAACTGATCCCTTTTCAGATGTAACTGCCAGCAAAGAGAGAGCCTGACTCTGACAGGGAAACAAGAATCATGGCAATACTTTATTTCTCTTTACATTTAAACAAGGAGACCAAAGTAGCTCAGAAAGCTTTGGAAATGCAACAGATTGAGAGGGTGGGTTTTTTTTCCTTTTCAGCTCACAACTATGTCTTGCTGTGGCAACACATACCTACAGCTTACTAAAATCAGGTCCCTGTTGAAGATGATAAGTCACAATGTAACAAAGCCAATACAGTCATTTTCTACATGTGTGTATTTTCATAGAAACCATTTTTAAAGTATATTCAACTCTTTCCAAATTGGTGGCCTCCATTTCTATAAAACCAATGTTTTATAGAACCAATAGGAACCATCTTTGGAAGTAACCTCAAAAATGCTTCTGGATGTTTTTAAAATGTGTGGAATCTGATAAGGCCGAGAGAAAGGCTGCAAAAGCATCAAAATACACATGAAAGGGAGGAGAAAGGGGAATCTACTGAACACTTGAGCACGGAGAAGTCAGGGGGAGAATCTGAAGATTCCTCACACAAAGTTTTTAGTTAACCACTACTGAAAAGACTCAGTGAAATATGTGGCAGGTCCAGGATATTGACATAAAAATGACAGTTTGTCTGAGAGGCCTTGTCAAAGGAAAGGGATGGGAGGTGCTTGCTGCATTTTATTGGAAAGAAAAGGCTTCAAAAAGATGTGCAAGAGTGAAGTATTTAAGAAACTGTTAAAGATAAAAAGGAATATAGCAGAAGAGTCAATGTCATGGGAAAGATCTGTCAGAAATTCCTTGCAATTGCCAAGTGGAAAGAAGATGTCTGTAAGCAAAAGGTAAAAGCACCCAAGTGAGCAAGCACGGTTTCTGGGAGATTATTATTATGGTAAGATAAAATACTTTGGAAGAATACTGGGAAAGGACACAGAAATTCATTACAATGTTCTGGAAAAGGTTTCTTGTTTGAGAGAGCAGAGAGAGTTAATCAGGCA
>JAUBOD010000469.1:535482-561029 GCA_032353885.1 Nothura maculosa | reverse complement strand
AACAGCTTTCGGGGCTTTAGAAAAACAAGCTAGCCCAGAGCCATGGCTACCGTGCGGAGCTGATGTCATCTGGCTCCGCGCACAAAAGCCTCCCCGTTTTGTTCTTTTGTGTGTGTCTGGGGTGACGTCACTGTGAAGCACAAGGCTGAACCTTTGTGCTGCAGCACTTCCCGCTGCTCCTGCCACACATCTCCGTGGCCCAGAAAGGCTCCCTGACCTCGGCTGGACGCAAAGCGCCGCTGCCCTCGTTGCAGGGAGCCCTTTGGGAGCCCCACGGGCTGTGGCCACGCAAGGAGCCCCTGCTCCAGCACTGTGGGGCCGGGGGGACGCAGCAGCACCCGCCGTCCGGCCTCTTCACGGGCTGCAGCCGCTGCTCTGCGTGGCTGTCAGAGCCCAACGGTGTGAGACGATTATACAGACATGACAACTGTGACTACTTGGCTCTTTCCAAGCTTGGATCCTCTTTGATGGGATGTACAACGGCACAGGATTTAGTCTTGTTGCAGCGCAATGCTGCCATGAAGCAGGCAGAGTGAAAAAGCTGCATTTGTAGCCTTCCTTCAGAAGGAGCTGCCAGCGCCGTTTGCAGTTGTACAGTCATTAACAGGTTTGTTTGTAGCTGGCATACACATTTGCCTATTTAATGAGGCCTGTGATGGTCTTCGTGACATGCAAGCACAAGAGAAAAAAGGCCCAAAGAACATCTTGGGCCAATGTTATTTCACACAGAGAAAGGAGGGAGAGAGGAGGGGGGGCTGGAAGTGAATGCACTGCCCAAGAAAACAAGGACCACAAAAACAACTAGAGCAAAGCTTGTGCTGAAAACACAAGTCCACAGGAATTGTGGGCAAAATGAGGGTGGGATGTCTCCTCTGGAAAGCTCAAGGCACCCAAGGTCCTCGGTAACTGACTACACGGACTTTTCAGCATAGAAATTCTGCAGAGGCCCCTCACCATGGTGCAGAGGGTGAGAGGATATTTTGTGAAGAGTGCTCAGCCAGCTCAGAGCTTTTTAGGCATGTGTGTGCAGACATCAGGAATTACTAGAAAATGTAATGTATTCAGAGCTATAATGAGTTATTTCTACTTAGCATAGCTGCGACAGAACCTGGGAGTTCACTCTAAGTTCAGAGAGGAAGGAAATACACTTTCCCATAGAAGATCTGGTTCGCTTACCATGGACATACCACAGCATCTGGAACCCACTTCTCACAGTCAGTCCATCAGAGGAAAACACCACGTGGAGGCTGCTTCCCATGGTGCTCCCTGCCGGGGGAAGAGTCTGCCCACAGAAGGTGCCTATCAGGTTGGACTGTGCATCAGGCCCATCGTAGAGCTGGAAAGAAATCAAAAACAACTCAGTGAATAAAAAGCTGCTCCTCAATTTCGAAGGTTTTGTAAAGGGTATCAAAGAAAAATTTAGGAGGCTTCCCACACTGGAAGTTGGGAAACTGGAGTGGAACTGGCCACTTTTCCACAGCAAAATGAGCTACAGGAAGCATGGTGAGATTTGAGTGAAATGATGACCAAATGTAACTGCAATAAGTCTTTAAATGTGGTTACACACTGTGCATAGTAGGAAGGTTTTGCTGTTTCTGTTTTGGTGTGTATTGAGGGTTGCTGAGCAATGAACCAAAATGGAAACAAAAAGGGGATGTCATGGGTGCAGGGTGACAGTGCATCCATCACATGCTCATTGCCTTCAAGCTCTTGGAGGTAATTCAGATTACAGCCCCGTTCCTCAGGGTCACACTCAGGTGATTTTGGACTGACCACACTTGTGTTATAGAAAAAAAGAGCTGTCAGCATCATGAGACACTTCTAGAGTTGTGTGGACAAACTGAGAATGAAGCTAAGGGGATCCTCAAAAACTAGAGGGCAAACTTCTCACATGTTCATTTATTGTTCTGTCCTGATTGGGAGGAGTGGCTTATATCATGTCCTGATTGGGAGGAGTGACTTATATCATGACTGATGAATTTCTGCACTTAGAATTGATTTCATATTTTATGGCACAGTCCAGTCTGAAATCTTTCTATTCCCTAACATAGATGAGAAAGCTACCATCCCCCCAAAATTATTCCTACTATTCCTGTAGTATTAATCTTGAAGCCTAAAGTTGGTTATATACTCATATTTAAATAAAAACACTAAATATATGTTTTGCCTGGGTGACAGTGGTCTTTCAGAGCTTTTGTTTCATATTCTAGTTTTGTGACTTGTTTCACATGCAATAAATGACACTGAGCATATATCTGTGTTCTTTATCCTCAGGATCATCACACACCTGGTAAATATCAGACATTTTAGCTGAACTGCATTTGACTTATGATATCAGATTTCCAATTATTGTCAGGTTTGCTTTATTATTTCTGCTCTTGTTACTACGATTCTCAAAGCTTAGAAAAACAACAGCCCTCATGCTTTTTTATCACTTTACCCCAGGTCATCAGATCTCTCTCACACAGTGCCTCATTCTAATGCAACCCAGCAAACCTCTGGCACAAAACCCCTGTCTGAACATTGTGATTTTTTGGCATGTTCACGTTCAGAATTTCAACACAAACTTTTCTCTGTTCTGAAGCCATCACCATAAAATTCTCTCCACGCAATGAATCAAACTTGTGATCTCTAGAAAACATGCAAAGTTTATTTATCTTTGCTCTCCATTCAAAGCTCTTTTCCAAAGACCTCTAATTTCACTAAGAATTCTCCTACACTCAACACCCATAGTATGCAAGTACAATATTACATAAAAGCTTAATTAACCACACTAGCTACAATTTTTGCATGTGTTTTCTAGTAGACTCATGAATGAATAATCAAGCCCTTAGATTTTCTATTTAAGCTGTTGATCTGGAAGAACTTTCAGAAGACCTGTTGTTGATTCAACATTGTTGTTGACATTGTTGGGAGCAAGGAATCTATTCAAGCTGTTTCAAATCCTCAAGTAGTCAGTCAAGTGACTTGATACCTTAATAGTTAGTATATCCTAATAAAAAAAAATGTAGTTCAACCAGAAGTTATGAGTCCACTGCAGAAATAATTCTATGGTAATATTCTATGGCCTGTTTTGTGATGGTGACTCCATCTTCTAAGTTTCAAATCCTCTAATTTCATGAAATGCCCAGAGCAAAAGAAGTGTATTGAAACAGGAGGATGATCACTGCATCACTGGTACTTGCAGAAAAGCCTTAACCTGATGTGATAATAAATGTGAAGTTATGGTAAAGGGTAGATGTTAAGAAGGTTGCCATCCCTCTATAAGTCTTTCTAAATGTGAAGCTTGAGGACTGCCCTGTGGGCAGATGAGGTGTCCCCAGCTCATGATAGCTGAGGTGTCCCTTGCTCACCATCCTCACAGCCAGGCTGAGTGCTTCACACATTCACTCGGGCTTTATCTTTGAAAAAATGAAATAAAGCCAGCTCCAACAACATTTGTTAACAGTACTACTTCCTACAAAAGCTTTGCGATATACAGAGTCTCCTTTCTGTGGCTTCAAGCCATGGAAATAGCGCACCAGAAAAATATGAATGGGGAAGAGTAAATCAATGTGCAGACCATGAATCCATGGGTACAAATTGTGTGTTGAGTCACATATTCAACCATTAACTAGTTAATTAGTGATCACAAATGAAAAAAAAAAAACAACCACCCAAAATGCGGAACTTTGGGCTAAATCACATGCAGATGTTCAAATCTGAACAAATACTTCATGAACCTCCCGTAATTTGGATTCACCACGGAGGGCTATTTTTGTCTGCGGCGGGAGGGCCCTTTTCTGGGTAACTCAAGACACAAACGGCGGTTTCCATGGCGACCGCTTCATGCCCAACGGCCGCGCTGGGCCGGGCGGCCTGCGCAGGAAGCCCAGGCGCTGCCCGGCCAGCTGTAGCTGCGAGCGCTGCGGCCGAGAGCAGCTCCAGTTACAGCGGGACTGCTCCAAGCTGCCTTTCACCCGGGAATGACGGGAACAGCTGTGTGTTTTCAAGAGCCTTTTGAGCTTCTAAAACACATGTTTTGCTCTCGTATAAATATTGGCAAGTGCAAGTGAAGCTGAATGCAGATCTCTTGAGCTGCGATTTCTCTTCCCATTCCTTTCAATTCTCACTTCAGGGCCTGTGTTGTCCTGTGGGCTATCGTAAACTCCTGAAAATTGAGGGAAAGTGTTTCCTCAGGCAAGAGCAGGCACCATATTCCCTTTGCCTGCACAAGATGATTGAATTTGGGGTATTTCATTACCAATCTCAGGACCACACGATATTTTATAATTTATTCATTTGCACAAAACCTTTAGCAACCATGAGGAATTCTAAGGGCTTCATAATGGTTTTGGCAGGTAATGCTACAGGCAAAAACTGCTAAGAGCTGTGGTACATCTTAAGGCCCTCCGCGCAACAAAACCAACCGACCAGCCTCCATTTTCTTCCACTGAAACAGCTTTGTATGAAGGGAAGCGTCTTCCCTATGGGGGTTACGGACAATTCTCATTGTTAATTCTATTATTGGTTGTCATTATTTCATTATATAGGCATGGCTAATTACACCAATTATTCTCTCAATTTGAATTTTGATGCAACTTGTGCCTCCATATGGAGGCTGCAGCAACAGCCCTGGGCTGCCCTGCAGCAGTTGGGAAGGGAGGCTTCTCCAGGCCGGATTGGGTCCCGGCACTGGGATCTCCTCCAGCAGCCAGCGGGGCCTCAAGAACATCCCCTTCCTCGCGGCAGCAGGGAACCTCTCACGGACTAGTTTTGAGACAAGTAGTTTTATAAAAAGGAAGTACTGATTGCACTGGAGCAAAGCCCATCTCAGATATGATGCACAACTCCAGCAACGGCACCATCGTCCCAACAACAAATGGACTTCAGAGTAAAGAAACAGTATTAGTTGATTGTTTGAAGTAACTCAGATAAAAACAATCCATTTGGAAGCAACATATTTCCTTCCAGAAGGAATAGGATGCAGCGTTAAGAACCTGCAGGGCTCTTAGCAAGACAAAAATAAATAAATAAGTAAATAAATAGTGTCAGGATGTGGCACTTGTCTCAACTTATACCACAGTAACACCATTTTCCTAGAAAAAAGAAAGTGAGCTGAAGAGTGTGGATGATTTGTTATTTTTGCCCAAACCGACACAAAGGAGGTTATTCCTGTACTCACATGGTACCAAGGGCTCGCAGTCAGTCACTGCAGAAAGCCTCCCTGACACCTCCTTCTAAATAAGGCTTCATGGGATTGTTTAAATGATTTTATGACCTAGAAGGTCCCTTGCTCTGACCACCACAAACTCTTCCAGTGAAACAAGGTAAATTTCAAAATCTACATTCAGAAGCTGATCGAAAGGCGCCACCTCCAGAGGCCCCCAGACCTGGGGGCTGCCTTCTCACCTACACGTATTTTCTTTCGCTGATTTTGCCATTTTCTTCTATAGTACAAGAGAAGTTGAAATCATGCATCACTAGGCATATCAAACCAGATAATCTCTCTGGGATTTACCTAACATATGGAAATGTATAAATGTCTAGTTTTTAATAAGAAGAATTGTGTAAGAGTCTGTGTTTTGTCTGGTAACCTGAGCCTGAAATACCCAGAGCCCCCTGAAAGTGTCAAGTGAAATCATCCTGCACGCTGGGCTGCAGAGACATTTTTGAAAGATTGTTTTATTTTACTTATTTTTTTACCCTCTTAAAGAAAACAACAAGAATTTCTAACAAATTTGTAGAAAATCTGCTCATACTTACCTTTCTAGGGAAGGTACATTTCCCTAATGACATGAAAATCTCGTTGTTTAGCAAGACTATGAATTTATGATACATACAAGAAATACCATTTGTGTCTTTGAGTAAAACCTTAAATGGTTTTAGATGAGGCAGCAGGAAACACCTGCTGCTCAGGAAAGGAGGGCCTAGGAGCCACTCAGCTTCCTAAGCAAGTGTGGGCCCTGCAGTCACACATGTACTTGTGCAGCATGGTACTTAGGCTTGTATTTGGGCTGGTATTAGCAGATGAGGAGGGGCAAGACCTCGTTCAGAGCCTGCTGTGATGGCCTCCAACTCTCCAGAAGGCCTCCCTTGGAGGAGGGAGAGCTTTGCCTCATTCAGCTGGGCTTTCTCCAGCTCTCCACGTCATGGTGGCTCGTGCCGAGGGGAAAAGCCCCTTCCTTGCACACTCAGCTCCATGTGTGCCGGCCAAGCTTTCCAGCAATGCTTTGCAGGAGAGAGGATGAAGAGAGTGGAGCGCCGGGTGCAGACAGGCAGGCGTGTGGTGCCCACTGCCCCGCGCGCTCCGTGGGCGCCTGCCTCACGGTCACAGCGCTGGTCACAGCGCTGTGCAGCTTGTTCCTGACCACGCGCCGCTGAGCTGGCAGCTCCGCCGCGCCTGCTCTGACTCACGCGGGTGGCCCCGAGCGGGGCCTCTGCCCCTGGCCTGAGTCACTCGGGCTGCTTGTCGTCTGAGGCTTCTGCAAGGGCTGGACAACCCTTTCGCCACCAACAGATTGAGTGCTGTGTTGAGGGGTTGGGGTTTTTTCTTCAGAATCTGCTTCTAAGAACCTTGCAGATTGCAAAACCAAAGTGCACTTCAATTCTGGCAATGCAAACGAATGGGAAAACAGCAAATCTTCTTGAGCCCTAGGCCATCCCTAGCTAGGTCTGACTCTCTCCTCTTCCCAAGCATCCAGTTCACCCTGAAAATCTGTGCAAGAGCTGTAATTTCCCTGTGAGGCTGCCATAGAAACCCTGGGGGAATTATGCCTTTTATCCTTACACTCCCACTCTGAGGAATGTTTTGTGGAGGCCCGCAGCCTCTGAAGGAATCCAAGGATGGGCTGGCGTGCTGCCAGGTTGCATGGCAATGCGTTAATGGATACCCCTGCAGTCTGGCTGTAATGTGATGTCTGCATGCAGAATGTGGACGGGTATATTTAATATATCATCTGCTTCCCCAGGGTGATGCACTCGCGGTGACATCTCACCAATCCATGCGTGGCCACAAGCAAAGCTATTCTCTGTGCTTGGAGCATTCCTTTAAAAAAGAATGGATGTATATAAAATATAATAACATTAATCTCTTAATATAGTTTAATCAGACTTACTAGTTACAAGTACAGAAGAGAATAAAACTGGAAACAGGGAAAGCTTTTTCTTCTATGATAAGCTAATAGAAAAGAGGATCACCAGCTAAGGGCAAGCAACAATTATCTAATGCATTATTCCCAGAAGGAGAAGAAGGATATTATGGCACATCCCTGGAATGCTACTGTGGTTAAAAAAAAAAAAAGGCACATATCCTGTTACTGCCAGAAGGAAATGAAACAGTACTCAAGAGCAGATGCCATATGAATTATTGTACTCATTTGGTAACATCCATATATAAGAGTGCAATGATATTTTAAGCACCATGAGCCTAATTGCTGAAAGACTCTGGACTACTTCAGTATACTGGCAGTAAGCAGGCAGGGCAGTGATTTATGGCAAGGATAAGTGTGCCCAGCGCTGGGGCAGAGGGCCGGCTGCCGTGGCCGTGACTGCAGCCAGGCTCAGCCGCCTCCACACAACGTGCTTCTGCATCGCCTGCATGGACAGAAAATGCCAGTTCTTGCCACTGTTTCCATCCTTGCCCCCAGACATTAGTCATACCTGCACTGCAGGCCAAGGGCTGGGAGACCCAGCCAGGGCTCTGAAGCTTCTCTTGCTGCACAGCAACTTCTTCCTGTCTGCTTATCAGGCCCGTGGGATCTGGCTAGGGGCTAGACGAGGTCCTCCCTGCGTGTGCCTGCAGCAGACACTAAGCACACTGCACTTGAAGGGAAGGTTGTTCTTCATGATCAGAAGAACACAGAAGGAGATTTTGCTGAAGGACAGAAGGATTAGTTGTTTTCAAATAGTATTTTTCTTGGATAAGGAAGGAGTAAATCTCAATCCTGCTGCAAGACTCTAATCCTAAGAGCAATACGTGATGTTCTCGTTACTTCTAAAATAGCTTTGCCCCTGTGGAGACCACGCTGTGTTACAGTTAAGTAAGAAGCCAATTCATCACTAAAGATGGGAAGTTAAATACATGCTTATTCAGCTAACAACTCGGTGAACTTAGAGGAAGGAAACACATTTTTATGGCTCTGTCTGCAGTATCTCACTGACTAGAGGAGTCTAATGACTCCTCTAGAAAAACTGATGCTATGTTATTAAGCCAAGCCACATAATATAGTAATTATAATAATATAATCTAGAGACTGTCCAGTCTAATTACAGGTGGTGCAACATTTGGAAACAGCCCTTTATATCATATCACTAGAACTTCTCTACAGGTCTTTATCACAAGCAATCAAGCTCATGTTCTTGCCACTCTGCTGAAACTTTCTGCACGTCACGCATCCTGTGAGTGCTGCTAGTGATGAGCCAGCATTCTCTGACAGAGCACCAAGCACCCTGCTTTGCTGAGGGTGCTCGCAGGAGAGACATGCTGGAGACTGCCCTCATAAAATCTGCAGTTTGGCCTCCCAGCCATACGTCCCCTGCTTCATTACTGGCACCTATACGATGGTTTACGTTGCCATTTATGAGGCAGGAGAGCGGGGCTTTCTCCTTCCTGCCTGAGCTGCATGTGTTGCAAAGTGGTGCAGATGCAGGATCTGCGCTGGCCTCACTCCGCCAGGGCCACCCGGAGCTCCCTGCCAGGCCACGTGCTGCCCAGCCCAAGCAAACCCAGGCAGCCGGCCGCCTCATGAGCAGCAATTCCTGCACAAGGAGCAAGAAACCAGGAATGCAGCATCTGGCTGAGCTCTCCCATACCCGCGTGACTGCACTTCGAGCTGGGGCGGCCGCACACGGCCCTCACCCTGAGTCCTCTCTGGGCAGCTGAGCACCTCACTCTGTGTCCTGTATTTGAAACAGGTTGTTTGCTGTAAGTGACAACAGTATCACAGGCAACCAACAGCCACTAGGGATACTTGTTTGTAGGAATTTCTGGTTTTGTCATTATTCTACATGTTGAAATTGTGACTCATATGTGAACTAAGCCAGGGAGCAAATAGCAAAGTTTGAATATTTTCTCTATTTATCAGCCTGAATTCGTCACAAAGTACACTTCTCATCCACTGCCTGTGGGTTTGGGTTGGAAGCAGCAATCATAATTTAATGCAGAAGTCAAGAACAAGCCTTTCTGCAGCGGGGAGGCCGGACCCAGACCCGCAGTGTGTGGGCCAGTCCAGCCCATGCGAGAGCAGCTTCCCTGCTTTCCTGCTCCCCACCCTTCCACAGACCCCACGCTCTTCCCTTCACAATTCAGAAACATCTCCAGAAAATCAGAGTTCTACTTCGAGGCATTTATCACATTGTACAAATATTTCCATGTTCATCCAGTTTCTCTCTGCACTCACTTGGAGTAGCAGCCTCTGTTCTTCATCTTGTTCTGCAATGTGTCATTTCCTGACTGGGCTCCGGGCTCAGCTGAGCCAGGTCTCTGCTGCGGGACCTCCGCAGCGTCTCACACAACACCCTGTCCTTCTCTACCACATTCCTCTTTCCTTCACTCCCCTCTTTCCCTCACTCCTTCTCTCCGCTGTGGTCATCAGCTAAACCAAACCCAATGACCCTTTTCCTTCCAGCTTTTCCATAGCAGACACTGCCACCAAAGCCACCTGTGCCGCTCACCCTGGAGCCAGGGCAAGAGGAGGAAGCGCAGGAGAGTCCGATCCCAGATGGGACGGGAGCAGTAGGACCTGGGAGCCCCCGGGGACCTGGCTCCCCGCTGCCCGAGGCAGCAGCCCCAGCAGCCGCCCCTGGGAATGGCTCGAGCAGCAACTTTTTGCTATAAAAGAATCTCAAAATTAGCACATGATAAAAGAAAAAAAAAAAGGAAAAAAGGAAAAAAAAATCTGTTGAACCGCTGTGCTTTCCCCCCCTATTATCAACCTTTCCCCATTTTGCAGTGGGGTCAGATTCCCCATGGATTTCAGGCAGAAAAGTCCTGACTATCTGCAGGCTGCTTCGAGAGCGGGCTGCAGGCAGGCCTGTTCCAGCTCATTCCCACTGTCCCCTGCACCATCTGGCACGGCATTCCCGGGCCAAGCTGTTCTCCTTGCGCAAGGCGCAGGCTGGGCTGGGCGCAGACGCTCCTCAGTTCCCTGGCCGGTTCAACCTTGTTCTCCCTTTTTACACCATGGCACATATTTGTGCAGCATGCAACCACCAAATGAGAACATCTTTTCCAAGTGCTGTTTCTTAATGGCATTTGGAGAAAGGCTTTCAAGTAATGCGACATGAATTGCAAATTAAAGCCTCCTTAGCACACTTCCATGACTCGTTTTCTCTGTAGACCTCTTTCAGTCTCTATTTTCTTTGATTGGAAGCAAGGAGAAATTGTGCAAACAAAGAGAGCAAGTGCTTTGCTGCTCCCTCTCTCCTCCCTCCCTGTGATATTTTTATTTCTCTTCTAAGTGCTCTGGCCCAGCTCTCTGGCATTCCTCCTCCATCCTTGCTTACATCCATCCAGAGCCTCCTGGCAAGCCGGCTGCTCCTCGCTGCCCGGCTACTGTGTGCAGGGCCCCTGCCCTTCACGGATCAAGGGCCCGGGCGTCTTGGGACCAGCACTGGCCTCTCCCCTTGGCGCCAATGTCTCCTTTCCAGCCTCCTCACAAAAACAAATCAGGGTCTAAGCAACTTCTGTTGATGCTCAATACAGTGTTCCCTTGTTTGCTTTATTTGCTGGCTATTCTTTCTTTCTGTTCCTAGCTCTGGCGCAAGAAAGCTGGAAGAACACCACATTTGCCAGTTTATTACCCATTTTTGAGCTGGCTTGTAAGGAGCTAAAGGGAGCTAAGGAGAACATCATGTAGGCCAACACAAGGCCTACTGCTCCACTTTCTACAGTTGGCCCTAGAGTGATGTCCTACATATTTCCAGAAACATGGCCCCTATTCCCTAGTGCTCTCCTTGGTTTCAAGTAGCTATGATAGTGCTCGAAATTTCCATCCCTCTTGTGCAAAACCTAAGTAGAGCACAGGGCATGAGTGCTGACATCCTGTACAGGGGTGAGTCTTGAGGGATGGATTAATTCAGCAAAGCAGCAAAATGATAGGCAGGAGCTTAGAGCAACCCTCAGCACAGCAGTGGTCAGCGTGCTTCCCCCAGTGAAAACTGAAAAACTGAGAGAAAGTCCTCGAGTTAAATTCATGAGGAAAGAAAAATAAAAGATATCGGGCTTTCGGTTGACTAGATTATTTTACTGGGCTAGAAGTGACTCACTTTGTTTGTGGGTAAATTCAGTATCCCTTAAATCCATTTAGAGAAGCAGATTAACTATGAAAAGGAAAATATTAACAGGAGACACAGCAATGCTGCATTAAAAAGAGTGGAAATAAAACATTTCAAAGTTTCTAAACATTGCCTGCTACTTTCAGATAAAAATCAAGAACAAAACAATCGGCCTCCCTGCCTTGCTGACTCTGAAAGCAAACTTCTCCCACTTGCTTCTTAATCTCCATCTAATTCTGGATGCAGTTGAAGTCAGCTAACTTCAACCAGAAAGCCTCTCTTCTATGATGGTGTTTAGGCTCTCCACTGGCACCTGCAAAGTGATTCATCCTCTCTGTTGTAGGCACCTGCCCTCAGGTGGGATGAGCTGCTCTTGGGCAGTACTTCCCTCCCAGCTAACTACTGAGGAGAAAGGGCCACATCGCTTGGACTAAACATTTGACTTTTAATGACTTTGTTTAGACAAGATCAATTCCCTCTTTTACTTTCTCTCTCTCTTTTTTTTCCCCCTCAGGAATAGATTGTTTCTCTTGTGTCAGGATGCAGGTACCCACCTTCAGGAAGTCATGGTTACAGTCAGATGCACTTTCTAAATCAAAGGCTGTGAAGCTGTAGTTGAGTGTATTCCCCATCGTCGTTTGGATGGTCCAGTTGCAACGTTCATTTAACGCATAATTATTTGGATAATTTAAACTTTCCAAGACCCCATGGCTACGATTAACGGTCAGCACTTCATGGCAAACTGAAAAAATGAAAGATGGCAATAAATTAGAGTTGTGCAGTGCATCTTGTCTCAGGATCTAAAAAAAAATATGAATTAAAGCTACTGATACCATAACAAGGTAAGTTACAGAAATCAGAAAGAAAAATACAACATATCAAAGGATACATTGCATTCATTACAAGCAAAATTAATCTTAATCGTTCATTTCTAATATATCCTTCTTTCCTAACCCTTTACAGACTCATCAGTCATTTTTTAAAAATGTTTTTACCATTTTGCCTGTTCTCTTTAGTTTTAATTGATTCTTGTTCTTCTAGTTCTTATTGATTTTTTTTAATTAATAACAGAAATGCAGTGTATGTCTTACCTTCCTCCATCATTTTAAAATAATTTACAGTGGGGGAAGCTCAACAAAGGTTGTCTACTAAATAAAAAAAAAATCTAAAACAGCACTGCTTATACTGGATGTTCTGGCTCCAGGAATTGGAAGCGGGCATGATATTCTTTAAGCAGGAGCCATGGTTTTCTTTGTGAGTCATCCAGTCAAGTCCTAGCACAGGAACTGGACATGGACCTGGGATAACGAAAGCTAAAACTGCGAAGAAAATCAAAAAGAAACTACCCTGGAGAAAGGGTGAAGCCACGGCCATGGCACAAGGTCAGAGATGCTAATTTTCCTAGTTTGACTTTCATTAAAGGCAGAGAACGCCAGGGTGTCTGGACACAGCACAGGGTGTACCAGGGAGCAGAGCAGACTGATGTACAGAGAAGGAGGCAGCAGACAGGGAGCAGCCAAGGCTCTGTCTTGTGCAGCAAAGCTGCAGGGGCTAAGCAGCAGAAACAGCTGAGATTCACTTGCCAAACCCTTCTGTTGTCATTTGGGGTGAGACACCCTCCTCCTGCACAGGTTTTGGATTCTTTCCAAATGATTTACGGAGCAGCAAGGTCTGTGTTTTCAGGAGTTCAACATGCCCAAAATACAGCTGTGGGTGGGGACAGGTGAAGCGGGGCCTGCATGCAGGGCTGCACTGAAGCACTGAAATGTTTGAAGGACAGGATGAAGAGTGTGAAACAGATTCTGAGGAATGAAAGACGGGGAAAAGCTGCTCCCCGCTCCTGTCAGGACTTTAGTAGAAACACGCCAGGCACAAAGGTGCCCTTAAGTGACAATTTAATGGTATGTTTTCCCTTGCAGTGCTTTCCAAATCATCATTGTCTCTCTATGCACACACAGATACATCTGACTTCCTGATTTTATATCTCAACCTCCTGCATATTTTTAGCCTTTGGCAAGTGACAGACAGTTATCTGTGGGGCATGTGCATCTTCGGGAATTAAATATGAATGTAAAGTGCAGATCGCATTATCTGATAGCTCTGGCTGTGCATCCGAGTGGTTTGTAAGTGCTCTTCTCGTCTAATTAATGAATGGAAAAAGTTATTTGAATATATTGTGTTGACTTTGCATTATGAAAAGTATGTGCTACTTAGGAAATCTCTGATTTCCTAAAGTAATTAGGAAGCCAAAGCTTAATGCCCCTTCACCCTTCTAAGTACTGTGTGTGCCATGTGTCCATGAGTATTTTTTTCATTATCCATTTACTGTTGTTCAAACCTAAGGGGAACTGATGGTCTTACAGACTTACAGCAGTCTCTAACATTTGTCATCTTTAGAGTGCCCAAATATGCTTGTCATTCACCTGGTACATTGTGAAATTCCACACCATACTCGTATATTTTAGACTGAAAATAAACACTGGGATGATTTGGGTTTAAAATTTTTGATTTGAATTTATGCCTGAGAAAAAAAATAATTCTTCATATATTGTCCTGCCAAATTTCATTTTTCCAATGATTCTAGCCAGAACTATTTTACAAAAAAAAATGTGTGCAAAAAAAGTGGGACCCTTTACCAAACAATATTAAAACTGAAACTATCATCTGAAGTGTTCCAAGTAAAAGCTCCCATGTGTCTGCAACGAGCCATGGTGGCTGAGAATGAATCCCTGATCCGCTGCCATGTGCCCTCCCCGCAGCTAGAAGAGCACAAGAGCCTTCTCTATCTGCCTCTCTCGGTCTAGAAAAAACCTCAGGAGTCTGGTCAGCAGAAGAGCAGCAACAGTACAATCGACTGGATCAGAGGCTTTCAACACTTGTTACTGGGGATAAACCTGGAGCAGAAAGGGCTACTGATGCAAGGAACAGCAGCAGCGCCATTTCACCAGCTTTCCCCTAGCAAAACAATCTCCATCACAGGTATCTCCTTTGGGCACTGATCATTTTTAGGGCTCTGTGTGCTGAGACTGTAGCAAATTAAAGTATTTGGTTCAATTATATGTTCTACACACTGTCTTCAAAGGGTGAATAAATAAGATCATGAGCTGCAAGAAGTAATTTCAGGAGCAAACTGCATTGTAGAAACATGTTTTCCTCATATTTTCTTACTTACTCTGTTTGTAGTTAGCAAGAAACCCTCCACCTTGCAAACTGCTGTCTGTCCTTAGTTTCACATACATGGTGTTTCCAGTGGAGCGGATAGGCTGCGGTATCTGATTGCCACAGAACTTACCCAGCAGCCTGGCACTGCTGCTGTTACCGTCAAACACCTGCAGAATAAATCAAAGAAAAGGAGCTGAGGAGTGGAGAACCTCCTAGGAAGACAAGTGTGCCAATTCCTGTGCAAAATATAATCCTAGTGATTCTGCTTGCTGTAGAATTTGAGAAACTAAAACTATTTCAACTTTGACAGACAATTCTGAAAACAACTACTAAATTTCATAATGCTGGTAGCACTACACATTCAAGCAATTTCTCCCTGCCTAAATGTTTGCTTAGGGATTTTTCCCCATTAGGTGCACAAGAAGTTAAACAGTATTTCTGTTCAGAGGAAACTCATGGGCATTTCAGAAATAAACAAATCAGTGGAGCAGCAGGAAGCTAGTAATCAAATACTGATGGATTGTGGAAGTTTTACTCACCAAAGGGGAGAAAACTGTACTCAACTTCAACTCTGATACAAATATTGAGATATTTATGCAAAAACTGGAATATGGATTTAGGGATTAACAATAGGGTTGCTGTCCCTATTTCTTGTAGGTTACAAAGCCACTATACTGTACAGCCTTGATCTAACAGAAAGCAGCTAGACAGATTCCTGTTTCGGTGGCCTCTGAATCTAGCTCTAAAAGCTTTTCTTATCTGTGTGCACACATACAGAGCCTGCAGCCTGACTGCTCTGTGACATGAAGGTAGCAACTCAGGATGGAGCTTTCCTATCCTGGGTCTGCTCACATACAAGCACTGGGCCACCAGGACCGTGTGTCCTTCTCTCCATCCTTACATTCATTACACTCTGTGTAGCTGCCAGCTCTGCTGCAAAGCATACATACTGCAAGGTAATCGAAGTTGCACTTTGTGTGATTCTCTAGATGGAACTGTTCAAACTGGATTTCAAAGGGCGTTCCTGGGTTCCCCTTCAGCAGCCAGTAGCACTCTGAGTTGTGATAATATGGCATAGGGTAGTTGGGAGACATAAAGATGCCAGACGATGTTGTCAAAGTCCCACCACAACCTGAAAAGGGCAAAGAGACCATAACAGCATTTAACACAAAGATATGACAGAAAAAATAATACAAGGAATAGACAGAGGTACAGCTAGAAATATATAATCTAATTTGAAGAGTGTTTTTGTAATGCAGCTGTTCTTCAAAGAGAAACCTTGCTGAACCTCACCATTGTATCGCTGGTTACCACTGATCGCCTAAACACAAGAGAAAGTTCATGTTACAATATACGTAGGAAACGGTGTATCTTCCCTATGGAGAAAAGAAAGTCCATGGACTGAGAAACATATATCCTTGATGTAACAAACTTGAATATATAATGCTATGTAATTAGCAGAGAAATTTTAGGAGATGGATGTCAGAAAAGATGTGGTGAAAAGGGAAATTAATAAAAACAAAAGATCAAAAATTAGATGACTTTAAATTTCACGTGCTCATTTTACCTGCTGATGTACCATCCCAGTGTGCTGAAAATCCCTTTCGTGTGCCAAACACATCACTTACAAACTTTATCCACAGTTTGTTACCATGAGAGATTATAAGAGGAGGCAGATCTGTACCACAGTATTTTCCAAGAAGTGGGGAAGTTTCATAACCTCCATCTCTACAACGAAAGAGAGCAAAACAAAGTTGAGTCAAAGAGGAAAAGCAAGAGATACAGTAATAAAGCATAAATTCAGGGATTGTTCCAGGACTAGAGGGGACTAATCCTGGCCTTTCATCTTCCATATAAACACAGCCACTAAATCCTGGAATGCTGCCACTTGCAGTAGGAGATCCTGCTGCCAATAACTGCCTGCTGGGTACGAGCAGTCAGCCTGTCGCAGCCTCTCCGAGCACTGAGAGACTCCAGGAACATCTTCAGGACACAGGATGCTGCAGAGGCAGGAACTCCCGACCTCCTTCTCTGTCTTCTGCAGGGTAGTGATCATAGCTGGAGCCAAAGGAATGTTACTGATCTGAAGAAATAAAAGAGTTTGCCCCTTTTCGCTGGTTAGCCAGGCCCCAAACAGAGGACATGACTTTCTCCTTCTTAAAAGAAGGAAAAATTAAAAAAGTTAAAACTTGCCACCGCATCAAGAGCAACCCACACCTCCAAACTGATATGAATCACATCTTGAATTATTTTCTTGGCCTTCACAAATGTCTCTAGAACCCATAATTTCCTGCCTTTCGATTAACGAGTAGTCATATTTCCTAAGCCTGTAGGCAAGACGCACATCCGATGTTCTGCTGTGCTACCTACACACATCCCACATAAAAGGCCCAAAAAAAGACTGGTGCCAACCTGTTTAGGACAAGCACTTTCATATTATAAATATCCTACGGTTTATTAGAATAATAATAAATATATTTCTACTTATACTTAGGTCTCACCTTAATACGTTTGTTAGGTAGTCAGTAGGACTTTCAGCTGCATATGCGCTGGCTGTACTTGCTTTTCAGACAGATTTCTGCTTAGGCCATGCCACTGTTGCAGGTATATTCCCTGCCATCCTCCCAGCTTAAGCTGCTCGCTGGCATCTGCTGTCTCGGGTTACTAGTGCCTGAGGAACCGTGCCCAAACTCTCCTCACTTGCCCCTGTCCTCTCTCTGCAGCTCTGGTCAGATCCAAGGTTTCCCTAGCTGACCGAATGCAACTTAGTGCAGGACAGCTCAGGACAAGAAACCCAAGGGGCAGCTCATCGGAGGCTTCTCTGCCTACCCTGTTAATGGGTATCAGGTTTGACAAAATGAGCTGAGGAAATCCAGTCATGCCAGCAGACCTGGGCAGGTCACACTTAGTAAGGATCTGGCCCCATGTCCAAAACGTAATTAAAGTCACTGAGCTCCTCACAGGGACACCAGCGTTACAGCTGTGTGATAGCTGGATGTTTTCAGGTTCTGAGTGCAAAGAAAACAGATATAGTTCAGGTCAACCCTAAGTTAATGTTTTAAGTGTTAAAATAAAGTTAGGTTCAATATAACCACCCCTTTTTTAATGAAAAGATAAAACACTTGAAAAATATTGAAGATTTTCCTAACTTTCTCCAGTCTGTGTGCACAGGTAAAAACAACCAGCTTATTCAGCAGGAATTCAGCATCACAGTCCAACTAATATTGCAACATCAGGAAGAGAATTTTGTTCTGTTTTCAAGTGGCAGGTGGGCTTAAAGAGAAAAAAAACATCCAGGGGATCTGGTAGGGTGTCCATAGCACGTAACATTGCACCGTGTTTTATCAGCACACTCTGAGAGGTCATGGAAATTCCTGGTAGACGCAGAGACAAAAAGCACACAGTGGCTCTGGAGATCTGGTTCACTTGGGGAGCTGGTTCATGGGAATTAAAAATGGGTACTCCAAAGTGCAAATCCCACAGAATAACCCAGCATGGAGAGGAAGCTGGCATGGCTGGATTGTAAGCAGGCAGCTAATCTTCCTGCAAATAGTGCTTCCTACTCCTTGTATTTGTCTCTATCCTGTAAAATGTATCTCAGTCCAGCATGGCTATTTCCTAAAGTTAATGATGATGCCAGCATAGCCAAATGCCACGGATGATGCACGTGTTCCTAGGGCTGCATTACAGGAGAGCTGCTCTTTAAAGGCTGTGGACAGAATTTGTCACCGAGTGAGCAATCAAACTCTTTGTGTCTGTGCTGGGGAACACAGCCAGGGCCAGGACGTGGGGAGGCATTTTGTCTACACAAAATGCACTCACTCCAGGGGCTGCAATTTGCGAGGTGGGAAAGGGGACAAAGGGACAGAATACAAGGAGGAAAAGGTGCCATTTAATCTTCTCTAATAAGCCCTTTGCCCACATGGCCAGCGTGGGGTCTAGTTAAAACTACAGCCTCTGCACATGCCTACGTGGATCTGGCCGTGCTGATCAGGAACAAGGACAAGAGCAGCAACCAGGCTTGCCTGATTTCCACGTAATCCTCCGTGCAGCGTCGATTGCCCTCCAAGGCGAAGTCGGTGAAACGCAGCACGATCTGCCGGTGCAAGCCCACGGCCAGGCCGTACACGCACTCCGTGCGGACCGGGTAGTTGTGGGGATAGTTGGGAGACGTCAGCACGCCGGTTTCACTGCTGTACTGGTGTGAGCACACTGTCCAAAAGGAAACACGGGCATGATCAGGGGAAGATTCAGCACACTCGTCGTAAACAGAGGCACCTCCAGAGAGGGTTGCTGGTTGTGCAGGAGCTTAATGGGCCACTCATTGGGCACACTAGTTTTCCAACAGCCAGAGGAACAAACATCCTGCACTCCTATGATTTGTAGCTCAACTTGGACACATCCCATAGCAGAGTGCCATCCCTATGTACAGAATTCACCTTTTGTGAGTTTCTTAATTTTGAGTTCATTTGTCTAGTTTTTACTAGGACACTATGTAAGAGCAGTTGCAGCTACCTGAGTTGGCCGTGACCTAACACTGAGGTAAGCACAAAAGGGAAACTGAAAAGGATGCCCTGATCCACATGGGAAGCAGGGTGGGAAGCAGGATGGGAAGCAGGGTTCCCAGTTTCCTCAAAGCAGTGGTGCTGGAAGCTGAACACAGTCTTTAGCTATTAGAAGATACTATGTTGTTCCTAGGCATTCCCCACAGTCAAACTCAGGACATGAGGATTTTGTTTCTAAATTTCTTCTCATGTTTTCTATAATGGCTATAATGATGATCAGGTGGGAAACAATACAATCCCTGGACTTTGAGGACAAAGCAGTTTTACCTGGAGTCTGATAGTAAAATCACTTACAGTGGCTGCCCTGTGGCCACTAAAGAACCATCTTGACATTATGAGCTGCAAAGAAGAAAAGAAAGTAAGACAGAAACTGAGAAAAAAAAATAAAAAGCTCTCCTGAAAGCCTAGACATGTAGACTCGGAATAAAGACATCTGCTGTGAAATGTTTTGACTTACTGAAGTCAATACTTATTAAAGACAAGACTTATTTTGGAGAGAGCTATCTTCATGTGTTAGCTGATCACAGGCCAAATGATCCTTCATAATCTGGCTGCAAAAAAGGCGAAGTGAAACGAAGCCATGTGGGATGTTTGCAGTAGAAACAGAGACTCTTGAAGCTGCTGCACAAAGTAATGGTGACGTATCACCTGGGAGAATGTGCATAATCCTGGTTACTGATATGCTGGAAATCAAATGAACACAAGTGCTGAGAGGGGTTGCAGAAATGATGGGGAATTAGGCAATTGTCAAGCAAAAGAGATGAAAAGAGGCTGACTTGTTTAGTTTAGCAACTGAAGGGCAGGATGGAATACAGCTATCCTTACACAGGAAGCAGGAAGGAAGGAAGAGGAGATAAACACCGAGAAGCAGGAAACTGGAGCCCTCTCTCCTTAGAGCACAAGCTCCAAGGCTTAGAAGCTCTGCATGAATACAACTAAATTCACATTAGAAGAAAGTTTTAGGAAGTGAAATTTTCTAGAGCAATCTTCTCATTGTGTAACAGAAGCAAAAAGGGAAAAAGAAACACCTGCTTTTCTGATATTGTTTAGCTAATTTGATTAAAATAGGGATTACATGATAAAGGTCTTTGCAAAGAGGATAAAGTTGGATTGGTGACTCTGGAGGTTCGATTTGGTCCTCAGTTCCCTATATCAGATCCTACAGATTGCAAAAATAAGAAGTGAATGCAGATTTTCTAACAAATAGGCAGGGTTACTGTACTTTAAAAGTATGATTGCAAGAGTGAGCAGAATACTGTGCTTAACTTCAGACTTAGTTACATTGGCTCCTGCAGATCTCCGAAACCTGCTCTCTAACACGCCACAGCTGCAGTATAATGACATTCACAATATTTCAATATGCATAATAATTTAGGAGGAAAGGATTCACATACAGTTTAAACTCCATATTTAAGGCTGGTCCTTTCCATGACTGTTCTTTACCTATTCTAACTACTAATGCTTGCTAGTGTCAAGGATAAAGCACTAGGAAGGGTGATTTCTGTGCCACCCCTAAAGGCTCATCACACAGAAAGCAATTAGGAACTAGAATGAAAATGTATATATAGGTTTATTAGTCTAGTGAAGTTGAACTTATTAACTTCTGAGTTTCAAAGGATGGGTGCCTAGTTCATGAACATTTATTTAATGGTAGGACTGCCTACCCTTTCTTACACTGCTTTCCTACTCACACAGAGGCCGAGATCATTAATATTAGCCTTCAGCCTGGTGAATATTAAAACTGATGTACTAGACAAGGGCCTTTAGGGTACAATTAGCAACAGGAAAGCCAAATTATTATCAGCTCTTTTAAGAACAATTTCCACAGGACTGTCCAGGTTGTCCCCCTCTCCTAAAGTTTGCTTTCTTGGCAGTAATCCATATAAACACTCAAATCCAAAGTGTGCTACTTTAAACCTGATGCTCCACACTTTGCTTAATAACCTTCTTTATGAGCTAAGGGCAGAAATACAGCAAGAGGAGGGGAAAAAAAGACTGTGAGCAACGTCAGACCTCTGGCTATAGTGAAAGAAGTGCAGTTGTAGACTGAGCACACTCTGCCATAATGCTGAGGAAAAGCATAAACACATCCAAAGCACCTACATTGTGTCCCAGCTAAGTTCAGAATCCAGGTAATGGGATTCATTCGTGTTGTCCTACATTTCGCAATGGAACTGGCACCCACATCCCTAACACGGCACATGAGGGAGTCTGTATGGGGATGTGCTGCTGCAGTGACAGTCCCTGCAGAGAACAGTACTAGCAAAGCTGGCACAAAAAGAACTCCAGACCCTTTGCCAAGGCTCAGGCTGCAGTTGTAACTTCATAATGTGATTGTTATATGTCTGGAAAAAAACATTCATCCAATTTATTTTGAAGACACTTCATGAAAAGAAGAAGGCGTCAATTGTCCAGAGCAATCAAGCACACATCTTTCTTTGCCAGTATGGGAGTTTTTGAAGCTATTCAATCTGCTTTCTGATTTGGGTACTGAATATATTCGCTCTTCTGAAAAAAAAAGGCCATAAATGGCAGTAACATACTGTAATATAGCCAACAGTGGAGAAAAATGCCAGCTTTTGTACTGCACACTCAACAGCCATGCATAGCACAGAAAATTCAATCCATGTTTTATCCCCATAAAGAGATATTCATCAGTTGCCACAATTGTAATTACTCAAAAATCAGAGAAAAGTGTCATATGTAAAATGGCAGTTTTCTTTCGACCTTCCTCTGCCAAAAGAAAACTCGGATCCACAACAATTAGCCCTTTGTGTAACACCCGGCATGTTTAGAGAAAAGGGCAGAAACTCCCACACGTGGTGTGACCCTCCCCACGGCAATGGAAAAGCCCATCTGCACCTCAGGGCCTCGTGCAGGCAGACGCTGCCAGGCTTCATTTTGACCACGAAGGAGCACAAAGGTCCTTTGTGGAGTGGTTCACACCCAAACGCCTTGAAGACCCTCGCTACAGTTAGGAACTCACTCAACTATGGAGAGGGAAGACGTGCACAGCTGTGCATTGCCTTCAGTTCAACCCAGGGACCATCTCCTACGTCCAAGGGTTCACAGATGCTTCTTTTTCCCCCTTCATCCTTCTCAAACTCTCACTTTCCCTGTCAGTCACGGTCAGTGAATTTAATACATCACAAAGCTGAGCTATCTGAAACCCAGTTACACCCCTTGATTAATCATGTTATTCACAATTCAGAGTGATAAGGATGAAAAAGTTTAAATTTTGCCAAAGCCAGATAAATACTACTAAAAAAAATTAGGATTCAATCTTCTAAGAGTCTCATTAAGTAGGTTCTTTAAAATACCTTTAGTAGCAAAAAGATGAAAGTAGACTTTATAATTTTTTTATATTTAAATCCCAATTATATATAAAGAAGTCAAGGATAATGAAATACATATACTGACTCCATGTACTGATTCCAGTCCTACTGCAGCTGAAGATGGGAAGGCTGGTTGTTTCCAGATGCCTCCAGTGCCTCCAACCAAGACTGAGCCCTTTCCAAGTTTTATCAGTGATTTCATATGGATTCTTTGAGGTTCAAGCAGTGAAGATGGGCAAAAGGAAACCCTCAAATCTACCATAACGCTCATGCATCCATTGCATCATTCAGCAATCTGCTCTTAGTCTAGCCCTGCACTCTAGGAATTACATTCCAAGAACAGGTGGGTGTCCAGGTTACTGTCTGCTCAAAAGACAAAAAGATGCCCAAGAAATATGGCTGGCTGCATCTCCAGTATACACAGTTTAAGTAGGTAATATATGTTTTAAAGAATTGAGTATCCTATGGACATACTTGAGTGGATGATTTCCATTCATATCGCAATAGTCATTTGAGCTATTCACAGCCATTAGCCAGCAAACTGCTAAAATATTTTGTTGTGCCTTGGAGGCCATTGTCAGGGCTGTATCCCCACTTTCAGTTTAGTGGGTTTTTTTTCTTTTTTGTCCAGGGGATATGGCCTTTCTCTTATTTTCAGGCCATTTGTCAACTAACAAATATGTCAGAGAGAAACTTTACTACCACAAAGATCATATGCTAAAATGTATAGATAAGCAAAGTAGCTTCATTTTACGTAAGGGCCTTTTTTCACTCCTGCTTACTCTTTTGCGTGTGTGTGTGTCATAATGCCTTCCATCTTCTCAATAGCTCATTCTCTGTAAAATAACTTCGGGCAAAGGCCTATTGAAACATCTAATATGAACCAGAACAGCTTTGACCAGTTCTGATATTGGTTACACTGTAGTTGGCTAAGAAAACATAGCTGAAAATACGAACAATTCTTATTGCACAAGAAACCTTATTAGAACCATATTTTCCTTAGAAGAAAATGAAAATAGACAGCAGATGTAAAGAAAAAAATCCATAGCTTGGTAAATCTCTCAGAAATGATTATGTTCAGCAATTGCTACCTTAGTGTAACTGGATATATATAAAATGAGTATCAGGCTTAGAAATCTCACAGTACGAAGCCTAAATTTGATATAAATTCAGAGGAGTTGGAAGCAGCTCCTTATAGCAAAGTCCAAGTACACTTTTTTTCCTCCTCTCAAGCCACTTCAAGACACTTTACCCTTAATCAAAACTGAATGCCAGCAATCCAGGATTTATGACAGTTTTGTAGGACTACTGTGTTTATGCTGGGACTAAAAGAAACAAATTTGTAAATGAATCTGTTTCAACTTTTCTATGAGGTTATTATTTTCAGTTTCAGTCATTAATGCAAGTGGTAGTGGTTGATGCAGAAAACAAACACATTTATTCTAGACATCATAGTTCTGAGTCTTAGTGGAAATAAATTAATTCTTTTGTAACAGTTTTGCATATAGCCCCAATTTAGGTGAAGAATAGTAAAGATACAAGTACTGCTTATGGGGAAGAGACATTGCAGCCCTCCAGTTGTACCTGTTGCTTTGCATTCGGATGAAGAGATTATGTAGCTGTTACTTTATATAAAATGTTTATATATTTTCTAGCTAATAAATGTATTGAAGAGAAGACAGCCTTGCATTTTTAAAGCATTCTTGGCAATCATTCCATGGTGTTTATATAGCTAAAATCCTTCCTGATGCCGATGGCAGTGCCTGGCCAAAAGATGGGGAAGGCCGCTCTGTGGTGCCAGGGAAGGAGCGGGACGCAGAGCAGAGGCTGCAGAGCCAACAGGGCAGGCAAGGTGATGGGGTTGCCCAGGGACACAAAACAGGCTAATGCTGAGCAGAGACCTGGTTGGTCTTAAACTGTGAGAAGAGCTGCTGCAGGAATTGCTAGGAAGGAATGCCCTTCACCCGAGAAATATTAATTTAAGCTAAAGGACAAAATATCACACTAACAAGCAGTAAAATTGCCTTTAAAGAAGTTACGGCTAGTGCTTGCAAAAAGAGACCAACAAAATATCTTCTTTACAAGGCTAATAATCACGATTTCTCACAAGCAAGAACTTAGAGTTTTCAAAATACAGTCTTTCTTGGAAAGATTTTTAAAAGTAGAATGTATTTTTGGCCTATTATTTACTAACAAAGAGAAGGTTCCTCCTTGGAAGAGGTTTTATTAAATCTTAATTGTTTTTACTGACTTTGTGGTTTCATGCCAGATAGATAACATCAGTATGAATGAAGGCAGCTGAGAAAAAGGATTATTTGCATTTATAAGTTATCTGGTGGCAAGTGAAAACACAGTGGCAAAATCTGTACTGGTCTCGCCTACACACATGCCTCAGAGATGAAATAACAGCCAAACTGTCCAGGCTAACAACTAGGAAGGAAGTTATTTTTCACAAGAAAGAAATTAGAATTTTGCCGTTTTTAGATAAGCTGGGGAAACTCATGAAGTATGAAAAATAAAATACCTAAAGATAATACAGGCAAAAAATGAGCAGCCATTGATTATCCACATAGCTATACAGATGAATACCATGAATTTCTGGTATTCACCTAGTCAAGTCCTCATTGCCTGCCCATGCACACACAAAACACACCCGCTAGAAATTGCTTACTGATGGCTAAACAGTAACCCAGGTACAGATGTTACAGATGTAGTCTCTCTCTTGTACTTTTTTTCCCAATTCCCTCTCTTCTATGGTTGAATATTGCAGTGTGGAATCTATCCCTTTGCTCATGGGAGGCCTCTTTATTGTGGCTTCAGCTTTAGCAGTGAAGAGATCAGCAGCAGACCCGGCTCCCCGGCTCTGTGGAACCGGCACACGCAGACTTTCACCCCAAGGCTTCTGGCTCGAGTGCAGCTTAGTCAGTGCTAAGGAAAGTCTCAGTGCTGGGGAGATGTGCAAACACTGGGAAAGGTTTGACGGGATCAGCAGAGTTGGGAAACACAGATGTGCCCGTTCTGGAGAACCTTCAGATTAATTAGAACTCTGAGTAATTGCTTTGGTTGAAAGATCTGAGAGAATGAGTGGTCATTCTTCCCTTACAATTGTTCTCCTGCTGACATATGCCTTCACCTCGGAAAAGGGAGATACTTAAGGAGCAAACTGAAGTCATAACAGGAAGCTTGAACTCTGCTGGTGACAGCAAAGTTGCATGCAGGCTTAATGAAA
>JAUBOD010000469.1:495726-520605 GCA_032353885.1 Nothura maculosa | reverse complement strand
AGGTGCTACCTGTGGGGCAGGGCCCGCACGTGTAGGAGCCGGGCGTGTTGAGGCAGCGCACGGGCGGGTTCTGCGAGCAGGGCTGGCGCGGGAGGCTGCACTCGTCCACGTCGGCGCTGCAGGCAGGGTGGCCGGGAGGCGACATCCAGCCCTCGTCACAGGCGCAGCGGTAGCTGGGCTGCCACGGCAAACATCACGGCACAGGGTTAGCAGGAGAAGGGCCAGAGGAAGCATTTCCCTAAGTGCCTTCTGACCTCAGGAAAGCTTTCAGAGCACTGCATGACTTGCACATGCTGGTGTTGTTATCTGTGTTCTCAGGCAGTTTTCTCAGTGTATTTCTTCCTCTGAGTTAAACTATTTAGATTATGGCAGGAACAGCAGGCTGATTCATTATGTTCATAACAGAAATCTGCAATTTACCCCAAATCTTCCAGATAAAAATGAACAGCATTTAGAAACTGTACCTAAAAATAATTTAGAGTTATCGTTTTGTATTCAGGGTGAAGAGATCAATGTAAGCAACCTGAAATCAATCTGGCTGTTTTCTTTTAAGCAAATTGTTCAGTAATCTATGTAATGTGCAGAGCTGATGATAAATTACAAATCTACATTTTCTTTGAGAGCAACAATTTTTTCTCTCATAAGCTTCACTAATCACCAGACCAGCATTTATCTAACTTGGTTCTAATTAAAGCTAATGGGAGTTTTGTTATTGACTGTTATGGGAACAGAGGCAACACTGGATGTTTTTGAAAGCTTTCCCCATATAAAAAAAAAGAAGAAAACAGGAAGTGATGAATTATGACAGCTTTAACAAATTGATCAAAAGAATTATTTCATATCATAGCACCAAGAACATGTGTGATGTGCCTGGACTGGGCCTGCTGGAAGCATTAAGGAACACAAGGTCTGCCGGGGTAGTTTTGGAGGGCTGCTCTGAGTGGAAAGAGCCAAAACTGGCACCTTCACACATCTGTACTCGGATTTTCTTCCCAAAAGAATCAGCTGGCCTGCTCCAGCGGGCCATTCAGGAGTGCATGAGCATCCACCCTGTGCAGACACCTTGAGAGCCAAGGCCCAAACGCCAACGAGGACGGAGTCCAAGCGAGAGCCCCGTGTGCGAAGAGCAGCCAGGCAGCAGCTGTGCAGTGCTGGGGCCTCCCAGGTCATTAGTAATAATGTCCTATAGTTTTTCCTTCTCAATCATTCAAGTAATAAAGACACTGTAGCAACTTTAGTACTGACATCTCCAAATAATGAACAAAAAGAACCTTATGTTTCTAATAAAATTTAAATGTTCAAAGAACATTCTAATGTTCTAACATTCAAAGAATATTCTAAAGCCCCCTAGGGATGTAATAGTAGATCTGAGGCTGTAACAAACCTGTAATAAAACACAAGGCATTTTCAGTTCTTTCTGCTGTCCTTAGGACAACAGCGAGGTGAGGTTATTTTGTATGGCAGCACTTCTTGCTGTCTTTCAGCAACAGTGTTTGCCACACAGCTTTGTGGTGCTCAGCACTACCCACTGCTGCTTCTCTCTGTGCTTACACGATGTTCCTTACCACGCCAGGCTGATCCCTCTCTCCGTCTATGCAGGTGCCATGTTCACAGAGCGCCTCGGATCCTCCCTGGCAGTCATCGAATTTGGAGGCACAGTGAGGCCCATAGGTTTCAGGAGAGCAGGAGCAGCTAACAGTGAAAGCAGACAGGAAAATCAACAGGTTATCTACATACATATCACAGGTCCCATAGTGCCATGGTACTGCCTTCTCTTTATTTATGTGCTGATGAAGTCCCTGATTTTATGAGCAGTATTGACATCCCCACTAACAACAACGCACTCTGTTCAGCAGAGATGGAGGAATCACACAGGGCTCATGCACTGCTCCAAGTCTGACCACGTAGGGGACCCCACAGTCCTGCATTACATTCATAAGTGCAGCTCCAGAAAAGGGGAAATATCTAGCACGATACTTGGGAAGAATGGGAACCTTGAATTCCCAACATAAGCCAGAGAGCACCTAAACTTTGTATTTTAGCTTTTGTTGCTCATATGACAGCTGTGTATTGCCCCTAGCAATACACCAAAATGCCTTGGCAGCACTAGGATTAGTGTTTATCTCCTAGCTAAGAATATTCAGTGTCCATAACCTTAGGAAATCTCCACTCCAGAGTGACTCAAGTCAGTTACCCTCACACTCCACCTCTGCAAGCAGCAGCTGCCAGCACAGATTTCGAATGAGCATTGCAGGGAATGGGAGGAGGTCGGGGCTGGGACATATGGACAACAAACTCATGAGCTGAAGGGATGCAACCTGCAGGAGGGACCTGGCCTGCTGGCTGCCAGCTGAAACATGCTGTTATTTTTAGAGCATATCTTATTTACAGCAGCGTACAAAAACAGTGAGACTGAAATGGGAAGCTTCTGAGCTAGCAAGTAACATTTCCCCTCGCTACAGCCCTTTCTTTCCACATGGACCAAATCTGGGGCTCTCAAATGTAACAACAAATTGAACGGGAGCAAAACCTATGGAAAGGCTCCTGCCAGTTAGCTAGCTTGGGACAATTACCTGCAAGCATGTGCTGAAGTATCTGCTCTTTACAGAGGCGTATGGTAATTATAAATCCTTGTAGAACTGCTCCTTGTGGGCTACAGAAAGATACTCTGCAACAGTATTGGCCTGTAGGATTTGAGTCAGAGCCTTCCAGTGCAGCTAATTTGCACCTTGGAGCACTCTATTAAATAATCAGCTGTCAGTATTCCTGCTGGCTGTAACAGGCACAGTTGAAATCACAGTTTGATAAGCCAGTTGCAGGCTACTAAACACTGCTCACATGGCAAGCAACCCCCATGGAAAAAAACTCACAACAGTTTAATGCTTAACTGTGGTCTGTAGAACTGGGAAACAGCAGGTTTATTATCATGAGAGTCTGCAGATAAACCAAAACCGTCTCCCAGATGCGGCAGTTCAACCTGGGCAAGCACAACAGCAGCAGGTCAGGGAACCAGATGACCTCTCTGTGTTCAAAGTGCAGCTCAGAGCTTCACGTTCAACTCCAAAGGACAGCCCAGAACAATCAAAGAGGCTCCTAAGGAGCAGGGAAATGGCACTCTCTCCCACTTAGTCTGGCAAAGATTAATCTCTTCCCCATTTGCAGTTGCTTAGAGGACAGCTTCACAAGGCAGGTAGCTCCCAGGGAGCTGTGACCAAATGGCAGCTTGGCATTGCCTCCATTCCTTTCCCACTGCTAAAGTTGCCTCACACTGAGGCCCCTGTTATTCTGAATATGACACTGAAATCTAATGGACATGGGGACTTCTGCAAGCTTTGCAAGCAGTGCCCTATTAAAATCCTGGCTCTGGAAAGCATTTCCATATCTGCTCTTTCGTGCTTCCAGAGCTTAAGGCATGCGGAGTGTGAAGACTGTAGCACTGTAGTACCCTCCGCTTGTATCCTCCATGTCCACCTGATGCACAGGTGCCTTCAGTTCACCCTGGCCTTCACCTACCTCTGAAGGCTCCAGGGAGCTAAAAAGCACCATTTTCCTCACATACACTCCACAACAATGTTAACTATGCCAAAAGCAGGAATGGGGTGACTTGGAGTCCACAGTCCCGGGGGACTGAACAGCAATGGTTGCACAAGTGCTGGAAAAAGCCATGTCACTCTGTACCCATGCAAGGATTCAGGGAGTGCTCAGAAATAACCAACATGCCCTGAACGCACAGAGGCCTTTGGGGAAATGACTGAACAGTAATCCTGAAGGTGTAATGCAAAATAAAGACCATGGAGATTTGGAGGAACTATGAAGAGAACTCACTTTTCAGCAAGTACTGAGGAGGAGAAGAGTTACATGTGGGACAGATTTTGAGGAATCATGACTATACTAACATAATGGCAACACTCGTGAGAAAGTTTTGCTTTCTCTGACCTTGATATAGTCACACACTTGTCTGCCACATTACTGAGCACCAGTAAGAAGAAACAAGTAAAGGTGGGCTGCTTTGTACATGGTTTCCTTGACATACTCCCTTTAAAAATCAAAGAACAGATCACAAGAAGCATCATGCACCAAGAAACATCTTGTCAGGTTTTGTTAATGCTGAAATGTGAGGAGTACCGAACGAATATTTCCCTCTTGTAAGGTTCTTGCTAGAACTGACAAAGCATTATAAGCCAGTGTTATGCCAAGCAAATATTTGTGGGGGCTAAGATTTTCATGCTGAAGCTGAGAACAAAATGCTTTGCAGAAAGCTGTGGCATGCTGTCTAGCCTGCTTGTTCCCATTGCACAGGGAGAGCTTTGTATTATATCAGAAAGTTATTTATTTACCAGATTATCTGCCACTATGGAAAATAATACGCACAGCTCTGAGGCCAGCGTGCCCTGTAAGCAAGAGCAGGTCCCTAAGGGGCTGAGTGGGGCCTGTGGTGAGGATGGGCACAACCAGAGCAGGCTCCAGGGCACCACACCCATGCAGAGCTCCCCCAGGAAAACTGCTTGTCTGCTGCAGCCTCAGCAGCACCTGAATTTTTGGAGGGGGTGAAGACATTTGGTAGAGGTACCTGCTGTGCTGGGAACACCACTGAGCATGTGGTGAGCACAATTCCTTGTCCTCAGGAGGGTGCTTTCAGCCTTTGCTGGGGACAAAGCTCTGCTCCTGCTTACCCCCACCATCTCTTCACCTCTGTTTGCTCCAGGGGTGGGTGACAGTGGTGCTATGGGGGACAGCTGGCTAGAGGCCCCCGTGCTCCATCCCACCTCCCTGTCCACAAAGCCGGCATGGTAGCTTTGCACTAACGTGGAGATCCAGGTCACCCGGGCCAAGATTTGCAGTCTCCATTCCCAGCATTAATATCCAATAAATCTAGGTTCTCTGCTCTTTTTATATTGCCTCTTAGAGGCAAATGTTTCAGAGAGCGTTTTGTGTCTGCAGTTCAGTCAGATGTACTAGAACTTACACTACAGATGCAGTAGTCGGTACAAATATAGCAGATGATTATTTTAGAGAGGATTTTTGTGTGGAGTTTTGAAAAGTTACCTATAGCTGCCTGGTGTATTCACACATGTAGCTCCATTCTGGCAGCCTAACGCTGTTCCAGCATAAATCTGGCATTCATTAACATCCACGGAACAGAGCAGGCCCTAAGATGAAATGGAAAACCAGTTTATTTTCCAAATAACTGAGAAATGAAGCAAACCATGTAGCTAATGTTTAATATCATTTCCAAAGATATATAAACCATGGGCTGCTATTAACACAGGTTTCCTTATAAAATATTAAAACAAAACTCTATGGTTCAGCTGTGTTTGTGACCCTAGGTATGAGTCAAACAAGGGATAAAATATTTCAGATGTTTATAGGAAGCATATGCACATCACAGTACTATCATTCCCTATACTTTCCAACTTCCCAGCAAATGGCTCAGAAAACTTTCTAGCAAACTGTTTTTTCATTTGCTTGTTTTACATGATGCTCTTTTATTAAAAATAAAAGTAGATTTATTTTTACCCAATTTTGCTGGGACAACTTTCAGGTTGAGCACATTTGAAAAAAAGATAGAACTTTTCAGTCTCCAAATGCTTGCTCGAGACCCACTGAAGTCTTTGAATTTCAAAACTCAGAATGAGATTGGTTACATACACACATTTGTTTTATTTCCTGAATAAACAGCCTTCCCTTCACCCACTCTCTCTGTATCTTCACATAAGAACAGCAGCAAGGTATGCAGTTTAGTTCACTCTGCTCAGCAACATAATGCAAAGCAGTGCAGGGCCTGGCCATTAGTTTGAGTTTGGTTTTTTTTTTGATATATTGTTTTTTTGAGAAGCAAATGTTCTTAAGCCAAATGAAGAGTCTGAATCAACTACTTTGCAGTTCAATATCTCCTGAGGAATCTTAGAAAGATACACTATGCCACAATTGCACTAAGCTGGGATCAAGAAGCTAAAGACTCACCTGCCAGTTGCTGGGACAGAGGCAAAGGAAGCCATCCAGCAGGTTGACACAGGTGCCTGCATTCTGGCAGGGGTTGCTGCTGCACTCTTTCCTTCCGATAGTCTGAAATACAGGCAAAGAGCAGGCAATGAGGCTATGTGGAGTTCCTTAGCATTCATTTCCAAGACAAACCTTTTCTTTCTTTTTTTTTCCTTTGCTTTTTCCCTTTCTGCCTTTTTTTTCTTTCATTTTCTTTTAATCAGGTTGGTTTGCAAAGGTTGTGACCTGCTGATTTGTTCATAGCTGCACAAAATAATGACTATGATTTGCTTTACACAGTATGGCCAACAGCAAATACTGCAAAGAGGAGAGCTCTATAAGAAAGAACCATGAACAAGGGCAGTGCCTCTATTCTAGCAGAGTGTTTGTAGTTCTAGCTGCAGGATTATCTTGTCTTCTTTATTTCCTGTACTGGCAGCTGTAGCTGTACCTTTGTCACAAGCTCACAGGAGGAGAAACAGCTGAGAGTTCAAAATGAGCTATTTGCAGCACAATGAAACAATCCAGTTTTAATTCTCAAGTCTTCATCTTGACAGATCAGTGAAGGAAGAGTTTATTTTTCCTTAGTATCTGGTGTTATTCTTGATCTACAACTGTTTTTCCTTTAAGGAATGCAGGCTCCTACATAGTTTATATTTTGCAGGAAAGGATATCACCTCCTCTATAAATCTAGTTTTTTGTATTTTTTATACCTTCTGTTACCACAGAAAGTTTTCCCAAGTAATGCATGAAAGAAATCATTCCCTATTTAATCATTGTAACCTTACTTTATTTGTTTGGAGCTGGGCTTTTCTGTTTTGATCTGTAGTTTGTTTCCCAGTTACTCACCTGCTCTAAAGTTTGAAGCTGGATGTTGAGATTCACTACCTGCAACAGAAATGCAAGTTACATTGTGCTTGGCATTGCAGTCATCATAGACATATGTACGGGCTTGACTGTATGCTAGGATGCTGGTTGCCAATAGGCTAGCAAAGTATTTTCTTTTGGGAAAATAAAATAGCTGTTATGTCAAACAGGTTGCCAGCTGGGCTCATATCAGTCTGAATACACTGGGATTTCAGTAGGCTCTTTGGAAAATTACAGCTTAAATATGTCAGAGTTTGGCTGCACAAACAAAGATAGTCTTGTGAAGATGTATTCCAGTGCTTAACTTGAAAAATGCAAATATTCTAGTGGGTTTGCTAGGGCCTGCATGGGCACACAAAACCTGCTCTTGGAGACAAGTATACTGAAAGCCAAAATCAAATGCTCACCATATCTCAATGGGTTGCAACTACAAATAACAAGTTGAAATTGAGTCTGTGAAAATGATGGATATATGGGCAGTTTCTCTAAAAGCAAGTCTGTTTGTTAGGCTGTAAAGAAATTGTGGCAACAGCCTAACAGAAGGTATTGGCAACCACATGACAGAAAGAGCTCTGAATTCTCAGTTGGAGAAATATCTTCAGTAGCAGGGAGTAGAACGAACTACCTCACAGGTCTGTTCCTTACACTGCTAATTTCTACAGCCCAATTCACATATGGAAGGGACTATCTATGTAACACAGAAGAATATGCATAGTCCATTTTGTGAATTTAGTGGAATTTCACCTCACGGAGATTACGACAGCGAACAACAGAACAATCCTGCTACCCGGGAGCTAAACAAATTACAGAAATATTTCCACTGCCTGCAGAAATGCTGAATCAGGCTGTGCACGTGAGCCAACAGTGACTCCAAACTGAAGTCCAGAATATTGAAATGTATCAGGTCAATATGTTAACTTCAGGAATGGAAAAATCAGACCTCTAATGGAGCACGCACAAGACTCACCTTGGAATTCAGCAAGGCAATCTGATCTGACATGTTCTGAGAGGCACCAAGGCCTTTCCTAAGTTCTTGAATATCAACAGTACTTTGCCTCACCTACATTTAGAAAAGAAAGTAGGATGGTGTGAAATACAAGCTTTACTTGCTCAAAAGATTAGAAAAGTTTGATTCTTACTGTTATGAAGTCCAGAATAAAATACAGAGCTCTGTTTCATACACAATATTTTTAGTTACTTAATGTAACATGATCACTTTATGAGTCTTTAATAGCCTGCATTCACATTAGTGGGCCGACAAAGATAAGATAAAGGAACAATCATAAAAGCTACATCAAATTTGCTATGATAATTTTTAAAGAAAATTAAACTGTGAATGTGGAAGATTCAAAGTGAAAACATATTAAGACAAAGTAGCTGTATCACCTGACTAGAAAGCTCTGCAAGGTCGTCTTCATTAATTTTTATTTTCCCCAGTGGTCCAGTTCTAAATTCAATATTTTTGCTGGAGCCTGTGTGGAACACTAAGTTACCCTGCTCAGAGGACAAACGAGGCCTGTTGTGGTAGGGAGGAAAAAAACCCAAACATTTAGCTACACATATCTGTTGAAAGTATGGAAAAAAATATGCATTTAAGCCTTTTATTCCCATGAATAGCACTTAAAACCCAGTATAGAACAAATCTGTTTGCAACTGCCACTAGCAGCGGTACTTACTGCTCATCATAAGTGTCTCTTTTCTGCCTCTTTTTTTCATAGAGGTTCGGTTCAGAGCTCAGTCCAGAGAGCACCAAGGAAGCCACGATAAGTGCCGGAACCGCCGCAGGCCCCGGCATGGCTGTCCTGGGCCCAGTTTGAAGTGAAACCTCCCGTACTGAACTGCACTTTGGAGAGCTGGGCGCCCTTTGCTCCCATCCAGCTCTTCCTTCACAAGGTGCCCATTCTGCTGTCTTGCCACGTTCTGGTAAACTTTATCTCAAGTATCTTAAAGATTTACAGTATGCAAATGGCCTAGACATTAAACACATTATTCCCTCCCCCCCTTTCTTTTCAAGAGCTTTAAAAGATAATTAAAATCTACTCGGATTTAATCATTGTCCCTCTGGCCTTTGTACAGCCGAGCACCCTCTGCCTTGGAGAACCTTCTAACCTGCAGCTGGCAGCTCTGGGGACAGCTGGGTCCCACAGCACTTAGGTAAAGGAAATAAGTATTTGGCAGATGTAAAAGACTTTGAATATATATATACATATATATATATAAACTGCAGTGGCTGGCAAGGCATATTTGTATTGAAGGACAGGCTCTGTGTGATACTGCTTGACACAAGTCAGCAGTATCACACAGAGTCCCATGAATTTCAACATCCAGAGACAGTTTTAACCAAATACGGTTGCTCTGGTTTGGGAATGACTCGTCCCCCAAACTCTGTGGAGCTGGTGGCACACCAAGGAGCCGCATGGTGCTTGGCAGGGGCTGGCCACATTCCGTGTACACACCAGGGCTCCCGCATCCAGGGCTAGCTGCACAGAGTGCAGGAGCCAAGCGGGGACTGACTGGCTCCTGGTTAATTTTAAAATGCAGATTCATGTGTTCTGAGAGCATCTTCGGATCTCAATACCATTTTGCTCCAGCCTTCGGCACCTCCTGCCTTCCCCAAGGCCCTACCAGGATACTTGCTGTTCCTTGTCATGGCCGCCACTGCCTGCAGCACTGCCCTGCCTGGACTGGCGCTTCTGCGTGGGCCAAGGTGGCAGAGCCCGAGCTGCGGCCTCCCCCAGAGACATCTTGCACGCCGAGAAGGGATGGCTGGAGGCAGCCCCAGCAGAAGGGTCTCTTAGCCCAGAGGGTCCTTGTGCTTAAGGCCCAGTCCATTGTGGCAGCAGCCGTGGTAGGGCCCGTGTCCTGCTCTTTGCCACCGCGCTGCGACAGGGCTTCGGCACTTTATCCTCAACCCAGAAAGTCAGCTTAATGTGACAGTTCCTGCTACTCCATCTTGTGCTTTGGCCATTGCTCCCATATTACCTACCCCAAGCAAAGGTTTCACTGGGCTCTCCTTTCCTCCCTTACAAGTGCTTTGAGTAACTTCCGCCTTCGGATTAGGAGCTACCTGAACATCCAGGCCCACCACCATTTGTTCCTTCTCCTTCAATTTAATAGGTAACTCAGGCTGATCATAATGCAGAAGTCTACTGAACAGAGCAGAGCAGAAATTATTGTAGCTGCCGTTGCTAGAAGGTCACAGTAGCCACCGTTCACTGATCCTTGGAAGCACTGACTGCTGTAGAGGCTGCTGAGCCTTCTGCAGCTGCTATCCTTACCCTGGGCTTCCTTTTTGCTCCAGTTTGCACTTGTCATTTTCCCTTTTGATCTGGCAGGGAAATTCTGCCCGCACCTATCTGTGACATGGCTTGAAGCTCCTGTGTTTAATGAATTCCACAGCTTACAGAAGTGCTATGAGGTCAAAGCCTTCCTGCAACCGAGGAACTTCGGATGCATAAAGCATCCCACTACCACCACTGTTCTATTACTTCATTATTTAGTTTTTTAAAACCTATCATCTCATAATTCAGTAGAGTGACAGTCTGCTGACCCATAGGTACCAAACAGTAGAGCTGGTGAACTTTCATTCCATTCAATCCATAAGAGCTATGATATTTCACATTATCCGAGGATCTGTCCCCACATATTTTTTATTACTCATTCCTTTCTTTGTTCAGAAATGTCTGTTCTGGAACAGGAGAGCGCAGATGAATCTGATGAATGAAATATCTTCTGCATCTGCGTATACTTGTACTGTCCATGACTATTAATACTTTTCATGTCTGTATCCATATTTTTCTGGGTTTGTTTTGCTTTTTGTCAGCCTATTCAGGTTTGTACCTCTGTTGCAACTTAAAGAAATTACATTTCCTAGCAGACTGGCTGAACATTCGCACTTTAAGGTCTGACTTTGTGAAAGTCCCTCATGTTGACAGTTTTCAGCCTGGACTTTTCATTGTGATCCAGAAAAAAAACCACAAACCAACAAAAACTTCCTATTGTGTGTTCATTTCTTCTGTATACTGAGTGTACCCTCTTTGCTGCTTTCCAACTCCAGAAACAGAGACTATGAAGAAAGAACTCTTTTACCTTCTCTTCATGCAGGTTTTAAAGCTTAGAAAACAATTCAGCTGAAGGCCAAATGAATCTCACTTTGCACTGGTTATAGGATGGAAAGCGCTCTGGGCATCTATCTAAAACAGTACTTTATTAGACCTCTGAGATTTTAATTTACCATTCTATTTCTAGTGAAAGCACCTCAGGACAGCCAACTGTGAAATCTATGAACTATTTTAAACAGAAAAGTAGACGCACACCTTTTAATTTTACTGAAATACACTGGATTAAGCCATCATTTTTGGAGGAACATAATGGAAACCCTGTAAATATCTGGCATAAAAATAGTGGTTGTTCTAGCAAGGAGCATTGGCATGAACACTCCCCTCCTGAGACAGATCATTCCATTACCTCACCAGCACTATGGCTGGGGAAACATCTCTAAAGAGAATAGGTTGTTCACAGATTTGGCAGGAAGCAGCAGAACTTTTGTCTCCATCTAATTCTGGCCGAAGTTCATGCTGCAGTAGCCATGACTGAGATTTACCACCATCTCATGGTTCTGTATGGGGCCATATGAAATGGAAGGGTGGTTTGCAGGTCTTCAGCAACACAGTCACTGTGCAAGACATCGCTGTAGTAGACCTATAGTTGAACACTAGATTATGACCAGAATTTGATAGGCATTGATTGCACCTACAAAGTCATCTTGGACACAGACAAAGCCGAAGTCTGTGACAGTGCTTCCTTCTTTAGTAGGCATTCCAAACCTGACTAATTTTTAAGAGTAAAAACATGTAACTCTTTGTCTTATATATGTAAAGATATCTCTGCTATTCAATGTTATGACTCTAATACGTGCAAATAATTAAGATCCAGCTACATTGCTAGCTTATTCCCAAGTGGTGCACATTTTCCTGAATTTCCCCTTCATTAACATTACATCTACCAGTATTCCCATTTCACTTCCCTGGATTCTCTTTCATCTTTCCTCTTCTGAATAAAATTCTAATGCTCAAAAGTGACACACACAGTCTTATTGCTAACTACATAGTCAAAATGTGCAAATTAGTGGTGTAAAAAAAACATGTAGTATTAGATTCATTGCTTTCAGCGTGTTCTCTACAGCTGTAAGAGGATCAAGCACTGATCTGAATTTAGCAGGATTATATGGAGCATTATACCAGAGTTTACCTCAATTGAAATGGGGGAGAATCTATGAAAAACATAACATAGCTCTGTGGTCAGCTCTGTGGTGAAGAGGTAGGTGTCTGAAGACATCAAATTCTACGTAACATCAAATGGAAGTACTAAAATCCATTCGGGAATGTGCAACAATTCCTATATGAAATTTGGTGCTGGAACAGGCAATTTTTCTAATGCCTCCCTCCAATCAATTCCCTTTGCTGCCCTTTACCTATAACCACCCTGAACCACTTCCTCCTTCTCTGTGCGTATCTAGAAAGATTTAAGGCTGCAGCATCTTCCTCAGAGGCTCAGAGAACCTGCAAGGCTCTGTTTTGCATGTCACTCTACAGATTTTCCTTTTCAGTTTCTGACATTTTGCACCTGCTTAAGAATTTGCTCCTTTAACACAACTGCGAGCTGATGGAGTTAATAATTTATCTGATGGTGAAGTTGAACTAACTGGCCAGAAAATCAAGGTTTTCACTTTTAAATTGAAAATAATAAGCAGATGGCTTCTGGTTTAGTTGGCTGGAATTAATCATCCTAATTCACCCTTGATTCCTTTACCACAGTGGAGGCATTTATAGTGTCTAGGTTTCTTTAGGCAAAAGACTTACATTTTGATTGTGCTGTATTTTTGACTCTACTTCCTATGTGTATTGGTTTTACAAACCATTGGTTTGATCCATTTTGTTTCATTCTTTTTTTTTTTTTTGAAATGAGGTTCATGGCAAAGTTTCCAGGCAGTAACATTGGCTTCATTCTTTCCTATTGATTATTCCAGTCCTTTCAGCATATTCGAATTGTTTTAATGTATACTGGAGTTATTTTTAGAGGCAGCCATTTGCATAGTCGCCCTTCTCTACTAATAGCCCTAAAGCAATGAATGGACCTGTCTGCACAACCTCTCTCAAATTTGTTCTCTTCCCGTTATTGAAAAGTTTAGGTCTGAGCTGTACACTGCAACTGCATGAATTATTTGCTGGGTATCGACATTCCAATCGCAAATATCGGCATTCTGTCACAACACAAATATAAGTAAGAGGAGTCACACTGGGCTGGAGTATCTGTCTGGGTCAGGACGCTGTCTGGAACAGAGGCCAAAGCAGACGTGAGGGCAGGAAGGGCACACAGGAGGGCAAGCACAGACAAGACCTCTCCTAAATGGAGGCCACAGGAATGCTCATCTGCAGCCTGGGGACTTCCTCAGCCCGAATTCTACCTGTGAAGTTCTTCTCAAAGGCCTTTTCTTCCATGGCCTCATCCAGTTCCTCCTGCTTCTTCTATGAAGCTTTCTCCCATGCTTTACCTTACAGGCATATGTAATCAATAATACCATAGAAAAAGAAAGAGAGAGATTCAGTTGAAATGCATTACAGAAATATTAATTTCAGTAGAATCCCATTTTTTATTAAGTGCAAACTCTGTAAACAAAATGGAATTAAGTACTTTGAGTATCTAAAGGGAAAAACACAAGAACTAATCAAACCTACTTATTCTTCAGTTTTAAGAACATGTTTTAGCAATTAAGGTGTGTTGTTTCCAAATGACAGGTTGCACCTTAACTTAAATTTGTGGTAAAGTTACATAAGCCCAGTGCACAAGCCAAAGCACAGAGCAATCCTGCTCTCAGCCAAGACGGGATTTCAGGATGTATTCCTGCATTTGGAGAGACAGCAACTCCCAACTGGAGGAGCTTTTAAGGACTTTTTTGTAGCAGTTTTCTGAGTTTCAGTAACAGCTCTGAATGGAGCCCAACGCGGGCAGACACTCAGAGAATCTGTGAAATCCCTTCCAGCAGCCCTGTCTCTTTACAAGGGGTGTCTTCCAGTCAATGTTATCCCCTCCAACTCTGCTTCTTGCTTCATCAGAGCTCTATGAAAAGAGCTTTTGTCTGTGTACGAGGACATGTGCTTCATTCCACTGTCACAAAGATCATCTGGTAATCTAATGTCATAGATTCCTTTTTCTCAATTCCAGTCAACAATTAAATATAGAAATAACACAAAACCTCTTCATGGTCTTCACAATAACATTTAAAATGAGAGGTAATCACTATTTGTTGTTTCGTTTTTCCTTGCTGTCTTGGTTATCAGGAACCTATTCAACAAGTTCCTCTTAAATGAGCATACGCTGCTTTGAATGAAGTTTAAAACACTAAAATGCCCATGTCTACATAGGCAAAATCAAGGACACTCTCTGGAATTCACTTTTAGCTATATGCTTAGTTTCTCATACAATGGCATTATTTTTTTCCTGGGATACTTTCTTGACCATTTCTAATTTATACACTGTAAATATATATATTAATATAGTGTATTCTTCTAAAGACCACACAGAAAGAAAATCACAGAGCACTTATGTGGTTTCAGATACCTGTGAGGCAAAATATACTACATTTCTAAAGGTTTTGCACTTTATAAAAATTTACAAAAGAAATATAGTTCAGTATTTCTACACAGCGTTAGTGGAATGCTAACCTTCAGTGTGAACAGCAAGCAAAAAAAATATGTTCATCTACCAAAGAAAAGGATTCAAAACTACTGCTTTAAGCAGAAGTTACTTCATTAACTTCACTGTTACACGGGTCTCTTCATGGTTATAGGGAACTCCTGGATGAACTCAGAAAAAAGAAATGTAGGTAATACATTCTCTATGACAATTGCCACTTTCTGCAAGTGACTGCCTAAATATGATACCCCTGAATATGACATCTTCTTCTTCAGTGCAGATTCTCAGGCTTGAGGGAACGTGGCCATATCATCTTCATAAGCAGATATATTTCACAGGTGCAGAATAACTGAGAGCTGTGAAGGCAAAAATAAGACAGCAGGTATCTCCTGCCGATTTCCGACCTTCCACCTCGATCTCACTCATTTTACCTTTCAGCTGCCCTTGTGATCACATTTCAGTGCTGTTAAAATGCTTGTGCTGCAGTTGCAAAGTGCTGTGCAGATGCAGGCTGCATCTGTACGCTGCATTTGTTGTGAGGAGGCTGCCTCCTAACAAAAAAGGAAAAGCAACATGATCATGGAGCGAGGTCAAGCAGGTGCAATTCAGCAGCGCTCAGTAAACAAGTCTATTAATGACAACTAGATGGGAGAGGAAACAGCTCTCCCGATTTAGCGGCACTGACTTTCCAGGAATAGTGTAAGTAAAGTACACAAATATGTATTTACACCTCTGAAATCTGTAAGTTCAAAATATTATCTGCTTTAGAAACAAATTGACTACTAAATAATTTTTGACAGTCAAATTAAGACTGTATTGCTATATCATAGTTTTGAATGCAGATAGATAACTTAGACTTTAAGCTACACTTTAATAGGCGTGCTCATGAATGGTGTATACACCACTACATATGATTTAAACACTAAAGAATTTGTACATAAAACTGATTTCCTTTGTTATGGTTTGACTGTTTAGATTAAATGAGAGGGGAATAGATCCTCCCATTTGCATATATGTCCAAGAACAAGACTATTATGTGCAAGACTTTGTAGTCATTGGTTATCGATTTGCTGACAAATTTTAATAATAAGCACATATAAGCAAACATAATTCATAACATAGTCCAAAACACACTTGCTCCTTGCAGAGTTTGGTAGTAGGTAGGTCCTAAAATTATTACTGCTTTCTGCTATTACAGTGCTATAAGAAATGGTGTAAAAAAGAGATCCAGAACTCATCTCTAAGGTAAAAGAGCCCAGCCTGGAGCTGTCTCTCTGAGGAGAATCTGTTTCCACTCCACTTTTGTACCTTGAACACCTCAGAAAGGTGAAAGACACCTGAAAGCTCAGCCCAAGCCTCTCCTGGTTTATAGCCCAGAAGTTATGTTAGGTGCACACTAAGGGTGAAGAAGAAGGAAACAAGAAGCAAGAAAACAGCAGGAGATGAAGTACATGTTGGTTGGCCATGGGGAATGGGCTCGTCCCCACATCTACTCCTACCACCCTAGGAGGAGTATCAAGTTTTGTGAAAAAGTCTTAGGAAACAACCATATAGTTTTTCCTCCCTAGAAACCATTCCTTGGCGAGGCACAGAGTTTTAAAATCTTTTTATATCTTACATTGTGAAGGTTTTGGGTTGGGACCGATAATCTCAGCCTGCATTACTTAAATGAAAACAGAAACAGTCAAGTTATTGTCAGAGTTGTGATAACCCTGAAATATTTTTATTCAGTTGCCTTGAAAAAAATTCCTTCAGACACAGTTGGGTCGAATAAACCTACGAGTGTCTGGATAGGATCAGACAAATATAAATGCATTAAAATTCATATACAAAATACCACATTCGATAGTTTCATTAGCTACAAAAACACATGAGAATTTCAGACTTCATATACAATAATTCTTTTAGGAATGGATCACATAATTACAGATGAAGAAGACATCTTCCTTGTGGATCTTGATCTCTGCACTTAACTAGAACAGCTTTGACATTTACAGCCTTTTTGTATGACATTAAGAAGATCACTTTAATATAAATACAAATTTTGCCTACTTTCATTGGCAGATGTATTAATGCTCCATTTTTCATTTTGCAAACTAAGTCCTAGAAATGTCCATTTAAGTCAAACATCTGTACAGTGCAAATCCACCATAAATACAATATTAAAAATACATTAGAACTGTTCAGTCCAGAATACCTGGACCAGTCTTTTTCTTAGCTATGATTTTTGTTCAACCACTATCAGCTTTCTGTTACAGATGAAGGTATTTTCTGTCAGCAGCCGCACTCCTCAGGTTCAGCTTCCATGGTCTCCAAGCAGAAAGGAGATGAGTTTTGCCACCACGTGCACGTTCAGGCTGTTGCCCAGCAGACGGTAACGTTGCTTTATTGTAACTTTGTCAGGGAAGCCTGAAACAGAAACGCCCATTTCACTGCCGTTAATCTGGATTGGTTCCTAGATTTTGGTCTCCCGTTATTTTAATAAACAATTCTTAATACAGTTATGATAGACTGCGGCTTATATGTAAGTTTTCCCTCACACTCTCACGTAAAATTCATGTCACAAAAATAATTTCCATTGGTTCTTCCATTAGCAGTACAGTCATTTCTGAGATTTCACAAGCAGCTTTAAAACCCTGCCTTTCTGTGACTAAAGCTAATATGGCCTCACTTGGGATGGGACCAACATCCCCGGTGAAGCACAACCAGCTCGGGGGGCAGCAGGACCCACAACCCTGCACAACTGCGACGTTACCAACGAGCAGCCCAACATCCACAGAGGAAAGAGGCCACCGGCAGAAACACCCAGATTCTGCAGCTTTGCTAAACCGCTCCTCACCACAACCGCGGTGTTTTAATTCTCACCTGAGCAACTCTCACCAGTTAAGGCAAATCAAGCCAGTGTGAGAGCACAATAAACCCCCCGTGCAGACTTTCATATTCGACTGTGCATGAAGGGCCTAGAGGCAGGAGAGGGGCTGAGAGTCCAGGTACCGACCAGCAGCTACAGCCGCCCTGGCTCCCGCTCTGCCCCATGCCAGCCTGGGAGGAGCCGCTCCATCCCGCTCTGCCAGTCACTAATGCCTTGGGCACAGCCGACCCTGGCAAATGCATCTGTCTGCTGCCAGCTGCAGCCACTCTGCCCAGCTCCCTGCCCCTCACGCCTGGACACCCTTTCTTCTCCCTTTGGAACAACTGCTTAAATTCCCACACAAACTTCCTCAGTTGGAGTCTTCACTTACCAATTTTAAAAGAGTATATAAAAATGAGAGTGCATTTATAGACAAACACATAGACATACTTTACTGTGAGGATGAACTTCTTCATTCTGCAGGTGCCAGAGCCCTGGAACAGGCTGCCCAGTGAGGTTGTGGAGTCTCCTTCCCTGGAGATCTTCCAAACCCCGCTGGATGCCGTCCTGTGCCCCGTGCTCTGAGTGTCCCTGCTGGAGCAGGAGGTTGGACTAGATGATCTCTAGAGGTCCCTTCCAACCTCAACCATGCTGTGATTCTGTGATTTACAGCCCAATAATCATATCTAAACTGTGAAAACCACTAGGGTTGCTCCTACTGCCCCTTGGCAGCTCTAAGCCTGGATTATTTTCAGGACCTGCTGCCTCTTTTAGGCTCAGCCCCTTCTTCCTGCCTGTTCAGGTTACCCTGTCCCTTGGCTCTGGAGCAGGCTCCAGCAGGAGCGGGATGCAGCAACGTGCACTCTGTGGCGCACAGTGCTGACCCATCCAACCTGCCTTCCTACCAGCTCAGCCCGTGGCACCTGAGAGCGCCGCAGCCTTAGCAAGACCCGCGAGCAAGGAGCGCTGCCTCCCAGTCTGACACTTCTCAGCACCATGGGCACGTTACTAACGGAAAGCAGGATAAGCATCATCCTGATGTCACTTTGCTGGAAACAAGTCAGAGCTGCAGGGATCATGTGGTCACTTCTAACAAAATTGCTGTGGGGCCCATGATACTGACTGAGACAAATGACTATTTCATTGAGCTCTAGGGCAATTACTGCATGCAGGCTTTAAAAGCACACAAAAAATCTGTTAGTGTTAAGAAAGAGCAGTGACTGCAACTCTGGATCTCCTGTGTAGGAGGGGGCTGCATTAGAGATCCACTTAAGCAAAGTGGTTCCTTTGGGTACCTGTGGCTGTAGCTAGAACAGCATCTGCTACCAAAGCTTCCTGACAGTCACTTCACTTAGAGCTTATTTTCAGCTTACAGTTTTCTCATTCTTTAGTTTTTGGGGCTGACACATTTGCACTGGGTACATCTTAAGGATTTCTGTTAAAAATTTCACCCCAAATGGTACTGTCACTACAGAATATGTGTGGAGAAATTATAGCACGTTTTCCTTTAAAAAATCCACATTTCCCACCAATGGCTTGAACTTTAACACAGAACAAATGCTGTCAGGAATACACACTTTGCTGTAGCTATAAATACAGTAAATTACAAGCCTTTGGGAGAGAAAGAGAAAAAAAGAGTCCTTGCAAATACTCAAAAGAAATGATAGCAGCTAAGTTTCTAAGAGATTCTAAACACCTAGAAGGAAATGCCAGTTTTTGCAAGCACACATTGGGAAACTTCTAGATTCAAACAGAGTGAAAAGAAATGTCAGACTGGTGACTCAGAGCACAGGGAAAGACCCATTCTGCAGTGAATCAGGAGCGTGTGACGGAGGAACCGCTGCATGAGGAAGCCCCTTCCATTTGCTGTGGAAGCTGGGAGTGGAGGGCAGCAAAGCGGGGCTCCAAGAACTGCGAGGAAGGTCAGACAAAAAGAGATGGGGAAGAGATTCCCCTTTCAGCAGGGGGATCTGTCCCTGACACTACGGCACAATTCAGAGGTGATGGAAGACCTTGGCTACAGGAGCGCTCCACAGACGGTGGCTACCTGGAGGCTTCTCACCTCTGCAAGCTCCAACTGTCCAGGGAGTTCAGGTCTTTTTGGTGTAAGCAACGAAGCCCAGAGCTGCCCCGAAGAGGAGTTCTGAGCAGAGGAAACACTGCTTCTTTCCAGCCCCTCGGAAACAGGAGTGCTCAGGCCTTCACAAGCTGCACATGCTAAACTAATGGAGTCTTCCAAATTTCTCCCTGCCTCAGTTTTCCCTCTGTAAAACATGAACACTAATCCACCACATCCCTCACTGGTATTGTAAAGACAGATTCATGTCTGGGAATCTCCAGCTATTTTATTAAACACTATTATTTTAAAAAGAAAGGGACAACTCTGCATTCAAAATGGAGCTTGATAGCAGGATAAACTTCTAATAACCTGAAGGATGCATGCAGAAGGATAAGAAAACCACACACTGAATAGCAATGGAGTATGCAGCCCTGTGAGCTTGTTAGGTTTCTTTACATTAGCCTAAGCCAGTATGGAAGAGAGCTGTGCTAAGACAAAGGCTGCCTGCAGAATATTAAGGAAGGCAGGCTAAGAAAAAACTGTATATGGGCCTGCAACTCGCCACAGCACACTAAGTGCTGCTGTGAAAGCAATCTGAGTTCTGTCTGCTCTAAATGCTTGACTTAGCAACCTTGATACTGTTTTTTAAGTGTAAGAATTTGCAATGTAAATGAGAAAACTAAGTGAATCCACAAAAGAAAAATATATTCAGACTACTAGCCTCCTTTAAAACACCAAGTCACCCGGGATTTCAAGGGAAAAGACACCAATTACTCAAGGTCACTGACATCCGATTCTACGGAGGCTGGTATTGCTGAGAGATAATCGATGGAGCTGATAGGATGGCAGGCAGCCAGGCTCCTTAGCGGGTAACAGGCTTTCTTGTCTTTATTTATGGAAGGGGAAGAGGAAATCTGGTGAATTTGTTGCAGACTTAGTTCTGGTTGGGCTGCATGCAGCATAATGGTATTGTGTAGTCTTGCTCCTTGACTCCCTCTCCTCCACAAAAACAGTTAGGAAATTAAGTTCCTCACCTTCTTCAGCCAGCGGCCAGTTGCTGCTGGTCTAAGCCTGTGTTGGACCAACAGCCTTTTCTAGAAAATAGAGAGGCTTTAACAGATCATTAACTGAAGAGTTTGGCTGCTCCTGAACAAAGAAGCATCTGTATCTTGTGAAATTCCCCTCTCTGCCAGCAGCTGCAAATGTGTGGAAGAGAAAAAGTAAGTGGTTCAGACACCAAGAACCAGTAACATACTTCCTAAATTGGCAGGATATGTGACTGGTTACAGTTGTTGGTAATCCTGCCTGCTGCGTAAATAATTTCAACTTTAAAACAAAGGTCTTCCTTCATTGCCATTCAGTAATGCAGCATTTCTCATTCCAAAACTATTTTTTCCTGCTTTATGAAAATAGACATAATGCTAAAGATTAGTTTTTATAAACTGTGAGAAAAACTAATGGAAATTCAGAGACATGTTAGCCAAGGAATGAGAACAAATCATTAAAATAAAGTGGTATGAAAAAGACTGCAGAACAAAAAGCGTGAATTGCTACTCATAAAAAAAATCAGTCAGAATTTCATAAAAATGAAGTAGAAGCAGGCACTTTGCAAGCACATACCAAATTCTGGAGGGAATCCATGGAGATTTGCTATTTCTCTTGGGGTAAAGTACCTCAGTTTTAATGTTGACAGCTTCATAAGCTTCTCTTCTTCTGGTATCATCTCAATGCATTTAAACACTGACTCAAGCTATGAAGAATATCCAAAGGAACAAATACATATCAGTGATACAAGCAGAACATGTCAAGTTATGCTGTAACACTCCCATCATAACGGATTCTCTATCAAAATGCCAGAGACAATAGCATGATTTGTTTGAAATTATGACTAGTGTTACATTTTTCCAGTCAACATCTTAACACATGCATTTACAAGAACGAAACTAATGTTGCCATGGGGGAATCCATCATTCCTTCCCTCAGTTACAAGCCACACCAATATTCAGTGAGGCAATCAAAGGACTACAAACATTTATCAGGGACAGAATATGAAGAATGATTCAATAGCCTGACCATCTACAGAAATCAGCTCTATGGATGCAGCTGTTTTAATACATTTGCTTTGAGGTTATTCTGAATTCCCATGTTGGATTCCTCAAAGGCTTAGAAATGCCGTGTAAAATTCGTGAATGGCACAGAAGTGCATAAGGACATCCTTGAGTACAGAATATTTTGTAAAAAGTCTCTTTAAATAATAGTCCACCCATATATTTTTTTAACCTTTCCAAGCCTAGAGACTACTTTTAATAGAAAATACATTTTTATTCAAATATTTTAAACATTTGACAGGCTTACTGGATCATCTGTGTAGAAAAAGAAGGCTGGAGAATCATAACATTATAAACTAAGTTATTCATAGAATTAGTCCACCTTAACATCTTTACACACTCCTGTGCAATCTCTATGCAATGCTATGGCTAATAAAATGAGAGCAGCTTGTATTCCTCCCAGATAGAGGCCCACATGTAATTTTGAGTTAAATAAACTGTTATTTGAGAACTCAGATGCCTGAAAATGTAGCTTTAAACGTCTTTTCCTTTTACTAAATTCAGAACAGCAAAGCAGAACAGAGAAGAAATGAGGGTTCAAGTAAAACACTCACATGTTAGTCTAGACATTCTTACCTGGACATCTTCTGCTGTCTGTAGAACTGAGCCTGTGCCTTCTACATAGTGTCCATACCTTAAAAATAAAAAGTGTTAAGAGAATATTTTCATTGGACTTCCAAACCCTGACAAGTGAAAAGATACAGGCAGCTTAAGGAAGTTCATTTGCTGTGATTAACACACAGTTTCCTGAATAGATAAAATAAAAGTCCTTGTTATTAACAATGCTAACCCTGGAAGGGCACTTCACTCTTCGAAAATAATCCCAGGGGACGGGGCTCTAATCAGTGCACAAAGCTCTATCCATGCTCATGCTTCCTCGGGCAACAGGCCAAGGAAATCAAGCAAAGCACCGTCTGAAAAGGCCATCTACACTGCACTGCCTGCCAATTTTATACTCTCAAAAGCAAAACGGTCCTAGGTGCTCAATGAGGCTCTCCATACTTCAAGGAGGACAGGACCACTGCATTAGTATGGACCTACAAGTTGCACGTAGCTCCATTAGGGACAATACAGTTCAGTCAGATTTAGCTTCTGGTTGTCTGCAGGGCTGCAGAGAAGGAAGCAAGGGAGATGGTCGGCTTGCTGGGCAGGGCAGCTAGCAAGAAAAAATAATCTGACTAAACAGTAAGTTAACCCAAGTTATAAAACTGTATGATAGCTTTGTAAAATCCATTGTGGTTGATTACACAACTACATGTTTACTCTATAGTCCTCCAAGGCTATCATTTCCATTTAATGATGTCCTTGCTGGGCTTTCAGAACATGTTCTGCTGATCTAAACAACAATTGTGCATGAATGTCCTGAACTGAAAGAGGCTGAGACAGGAAGACAGAAAGTTTTTACATGATGGAAGAACTTGAGAACATCTCCTGCATCAAAAGGTGGTGCTTTATACCTGCCACTAACAATTACTAATCCCTATCCTTCATATCTGGAGGCAGCTGTGAAGGAGCTTTTATTTCATTGGGGGCTCATGCTACACCAACATACTTGGAACTATTTTTTCCTACAAGCTTTTCCAGCCCCGCAATGAAGGAATGGACATTCTCCCCCTAGCACAGATGCAGCGACCCACTGGGGTGCAAGCTGGGGAACTTCTCCTCTTAGAACAGTTTATGCCTAGTTCTTCCAGCATCAGTGGGACCTACTCACTTTTTTTTAAAAAGCAAAGCATAGGCAAACTTCATTTAGCATCAGGAGAAAAAGGCCCAAAACACTAATACAGATTTTAAAAAAAAGTAAAGCTGTACTCTTTTGTAAACATGGAATATTTAATTGGTTAGATGAATTCTGAAAAGGCTCTAGTACCAAGTTTTACAGTGTTTACAGGTTTTACACGTGGCAGTGAGGAATTCTGATATTCTTATGATATCTGATCTTATATTTCAGATTAACATATTTGAGGCTAAATAAATATATAAGGATAAATTTCAATCTAGTATTTTATTCTCTTTACTGGGAACAAAAGGATCCTCTCCATGGGATCCATGTTACATAAAATGTTCCACTCTAACCCTTCTAAATAACTGGCACTAAGGTATGAAACTGCCCCCCACAAAAAATCCGTTTGATGTAGAAAGATAATGTAACAGTTAAAAAAAGATCACCTCCATACTGACATTTTAGTAAGTAGTCTTTCTTTTAACATAAATATGGGCATACATCCTTTATTAGCTACATTTTTATTAATTATTGCATCTGCTGACCGAAGAAAAAATTAGCATTCATAGCAGATTCAGAATGTAATTAAATATGGGAAGTTTTGTCAAAGTGAAAAATGATCTATTGATTTTTGGATAACTCATTACCATTATAATAAAGAAAGAAATTGCAGTCTTCATTTTTCACCTGACCCTAGATTTTTTCTTTGTTTCTGCAAGCTTTTAAAATATTCTTAGTTTCATCCACATAACAAATCCCTTCTAGGTACACTGTGTCCTGTATTAAGGCTAATAAGAAGGTAATTTCCATGAAGTTATACCTTCTGTAACTAATTTTAGACTCTCTTAGAATGTATTGCTCCTGGGGCTAACAACATTATCACGAATTTACAAACAGACCCAGAATAATCATCTCTATAGGCACGTCTGGGGTTTGCTCTGATTTAGGACTCACTGCCTTTCTCTCAACTACAGCCACCTCAAAGGCCACTCCCAAGAGACACCAAGACACAGACCCTTTCTAGGGGCTCATCAGCTGTGTCCAAATTGCCTTAGTGTCTTAGATCTCCGGCTTGATCTGTGATTTCTTGCCATTTTGGCCACAAATTGAAGCATCAAAAGTTCCACAGGAACTTATGGCAAAATGTCTTGACAGTGAGGGTGACAGGTGACAGAGCCCTGGAACAGGCTGCCAAGAGAGGTTATGGAGTCTCCTTCTCTGGAGATCTTAAACTCCCCTGGATGCAGCCCTGTGCCCCGTGCTCTAGGTGACCCTGCATGTGCAGAGGGGTTGGACTAGGTGACCTCTGAAAGTCCTTTCCAACCTTAAGGATTCTATGATCCCCCACATACCCCAGACCACTGCATTTTGCCCTGCTCTGCAGCAAATGCTGCACAAAGCGTCCCGCTCCTCAAGATATTCTGGCATGACATAGACGGAGGGCAGAAGGGTCTCGTGCTCCAAGCGCTTGAAGGTCCCCGAGTAGCAAGGGCGCTGAGTGCAGCACACCCAGGTCATCCTTCACACATGAACCTTGCTGGAAACCCCTGAAGACCAATCGTGAGGGAGCAAAAAAGAGCTCCCTCCTTCTCAG
>JAUBOD010000469.1:440143-461738 GCA_032353885.1 Nothura maculosa | reverse complement strand
AAAGGAGCCCCCTTGTGGGCGGGCGGGGGGCGTCGGGTGCCGCTCCCGCCGCTCGGGGCAGCGGCCCCGCGGCGCGCGCGGGGCTGCCCTGTGCCGGGACGCGCCGCGGCGCGGGGCGCGGGTCATGGCCCAACTGCTGCGTGGCGGTGGCGGCGCCGCCTGTCCCGTGGGGGCATCCCGGCAGTTGGGCTTTCCCCCCCCGGGCCCCAACTACAGTGCGGAAATGAGTGCTATTTGAACAAAGATGTTAACGGAGGAAACTAGTTGATTTAGAGTTGAGTTTCTGTGGGAAGTTAGTATTATCTAGATCAGCTAACGTGACAACTAGAACCAACTCTTCAAACAGTGCTGTTTGAAGAAGTGCGGTGAAAAAGCCCAAAGCCCAGCTTTGTGTTTGTGTACAAGCAGCTTTCAGCTTGCCTTAAGCCTCGCTTGGCCTAGGAGCCATTGAGGAATGGGAAGCGGCTCTGCCCCTTGTCCGCAACAGCAGCTCCCACTCACAGCCCCTCATGGCCAGGCGCCGCTGGATGTCTCCATGCAGGAAGTCATCCCGGATTGCCACTGTTTCCTCGGGCAGGGCTTGCAGCTACCGCGTGTTTATATGCTCTGGAGGGAGCAGGTGTCTGAAGGAGATAACACGTGGAAACTAAGACGGCAGCTCTTAATTTAGAGTCTGGGAATTTAGAGTTGCCGCTAGTATTCTGGGAAGAGGAATTTGAAAAAGAAAAATTCAAGGTATTGCCTTAATTTAAGCTTCTGATTTTTTTGAATGTGGACCTTCTGCAAACTCCAATTTCTGTGCAAAAACATTTAGCTTTGCTGCAGAGAGTCCAGTTAGACTTTATCTTTTTCTAAATTCAGCTGAAGGATCTTGACTTGAGGATAGCTTAGAAGATGTTGCAAACTTAGTTGTTCCACTTCAAGGAATGGCTATCTCTGCTGCAAACTGATTAAACTCTTTGTAGCCTTAGACTCAAGGATTTTGAGTGAGCTTGGTTTTGTACATACCCCACACTTATTATCCAGTTAATGCCTAAGCCTCAAGGGAGGGTTATTCAGAGCTCAGCCCCAGCAGATCAGTATGTGCAGCACCACTAGGCAAACTGTGCAAGTTGAACCTCTTAATTAGAACTGACGCTTAAAAAATGCAGATCTTTGCGGAAATGCTGCACTAACTCCATGTATGACCTAACTAGTGTGTTCTAATGTGTTTACTTTGAAAAATAGTATTACCTCATTTAGGATAAAAAGGTAGATGAAGCATGCAGGCTTTGAAAACTAAATTTATTTAATACAAGTATTGTCCCTTTGGTAAGTGAAATTACACCCATGCAGTCTTTTAATTCATTAAAACATCCTCTTCTGTTTAGAGGAGCAACTTTTTATTATATTCTTGCAATAGTTATATATATGTGTGTGTGTATTCAGAGCACATTAGGAGGTGGCTACATGAGAACAGTGTTCTCCTGAAGAGACACATGTCATCTTGTTTGCATTCTTCAGAGGTGGACAAGATAAAATAAACATAAGGGACAACATAAAATAAACAGGTTTTCCTTCAGGGACAAACACATCTGAATTGGTGAGGAAAGTTACTGTGACTTTTCCAGCACTTCTGGCAGTCAGGAACAGAGCCTGAGCCTGTGACACGACTTACAGGCTTATTCCTGGCTACCGTGAGGTTTGTCTGGAATAAACAAGCACATTCAACTTGGTGCACTAACTTTGTGGAAAAAAATACAGTCAATATGTGCTGTGTTTGCATATTTCTATATGACTTAGACTTTATTTCCTCAAAGTATATGTAGTTCGCAGTTCTCCATGCATCTAGGAAATAGGGAGGGAAGAATCTGAGTATTCCTAACTTAATGATAATATGTTTAGTAAGTAAGTAACGTATATTCGGTTCCTTCAATTTAGGATGCTTTCCAGGCTGCTAAAATTCTGTAGCTGTTGAATTGTTAAAAAAAAAAAAAAAAAAAAAGAAAGGGGAGAAAAGTTCAAGTTTGTGTAATACTGTAAACTTTTTGGATAGCTAATCATGAAAATGTGTTGGGTCATAGTTGTATAACTCTCTTCCAGAATGATCTTCCTGTTTTTTCAGGAGGACAAATTAAGGAATTCTTTCTCTGAATTGAGAAACAGCCAAGATAAACTGTGGGTGTTCATCTGGTTTTGATAGGAGGGTTATAAAATAACACATCAAAGGGATGTTCTTGCGGAGAAAGGGCACGGGGGAACTTGTCTGGGGCAGGACTTTTATCTTAGAGAGGAGCAATCCAGGGGGAGCACCTAGAATGGTGCTCCAGGAGCCTAAAGTTTCTGTTTCAATGGTGCTGCAGTGAGAGCTGCTGATCAAGAACACTTGTGCTCTGTGCAAATCCAAACAAATGGCCTAAAAGCAAGCTGTGAAAAGCTGGTGCTTCAGTTAAGGCATTGCAAACATAAGAACGCAGCTGTGCCTGTAACCAGAGGCAAGGAGCAGTCTCTTTCCCTTCACTAAATATTTTACCTGAAGGTTGAAAATGAAATGAGTTGCCAATCATTATTTAGTCCTAGTTATGTTTTGAGCTAATTCACGCTGCTGCTGTGCAGCACTCGCAGCCTATCTTCTTTTGTGCCTTAAATGAATTTTTGCTGTTGATTAAGACTATCTCAGTCCAGCAAAAGGTGGAGTCTCTGCCAGTTCATGTGAGGGTGTAGGCACTGGTGACTGACTAAATGTAATTTTATGCTCATAACTCCTTTTTCTGAGTAGTTGGAGTAGTAAATGCTGCAGTTCATATAGAAGCCTCATTAGCTTTAACCATGTGTGTCAAGCTGTGGTCTGTGGGCCCAAGGGGCTCTCTGGGTGATTGCTAAGGAGGCAATGGAAGGTAAACAAGAACTTAAGCTCCCTTTCAGGTATGCGGGCACATGGGTGGTGCTTTTAACCCTACTAGAAAAAAAATGAAGTCCACAAATGGAGAAATTCCAGAGTGTAACTCCGTGTTTCTTGGTCATGGCTGGCAATACATTAGCAAAACTGAAATAATTTATACAATGTGTAGATTACTGAAATTATTGTTTGCTAAAGGCACAGTACAGGTGCATGCACTGATCTCTGAGGTTGCAGGAGAAAGTAATAAGGTGAAGCTTTTTGGAGAGAATTAACTTCAAATCAGCTTGTGTGAAGCTTAGAGGTAGCATCAGTGTATGCACTGTGGAACTTGGTGTAACAGACCTCTCAACAACAGTTTTGTTGATGTTTTATTTCATCAGGATGTAGATAATGCCTCCCTGGCCCGTCTTGATCTCGAGCGCAAGGTTGAGTCCCTGCAAGAGGAAATCGTCTTCCTGAAGAAGCTTCATGATGAGGTGAGTGGAGCACAGAGGTCTGCGCTGGCTGCAGCCTGTGTGCTCCCATGGTTGTGCTGACTGTCACCCCTCTCTAAGGAAATCCGAGAGCTGCAGGCCCAACTCCAGGAACAGCACATCCAGATCGACATGGATGTCTCTAAGCCCGACCTTACTGCTGCCCTGCGTGACGTCCGCCAGCAGTATGAAAGCGTTGCTGCTAAGAATCTTCAGGAAGCTGAAGAATGGTACAAGTCCAAAGTAAGTGAAATCACCCGGAGGACTGTCCGGATTCAGCAGCCACTTGGATGAGCTGTAGGCAACAGTTTTGTTGTGATGCTCAAAGTGTCTGAGTCTCTGTACCTGGCACTAATGTCATCACAGAACAAGGTTATCCTTAAACTTTTAGTCTTGGAAAATCAAGGCTGTAAACACTAGCTTGTACCCTAACAAAGCTTAAAGTAATGGGCTCTTACTGGAAGTCTTCAATATTGTAGTTGAAAGCACCTGTTGGGATGGGGTGTGAGAGAAAGGAAGCAGTGAGTAAATGATCAAAAACGATGAAAAGGCAGGAAACCTGCAGAGCAGTGAAACAATGTTAAAGGTTAAACTATTAATTCCCCTTTAGCAATAACGGAGGAATACAAAGGAATTTTAAGTGTAATGATTGTAAATGTTTCAGATGTTAGGACTTGTAATGGCTTCACCTGCCTCCTAAAGCAGCGTCTCAAAGAGCAGTCTGTTGTGCTGGGGTTGGAAGTGTTATGCTAACCAAAGTGGGGATTTTGACAGTTTGCAGATCTCTCCGAAGCTGCTAATAGGAACAACGATGCCCTGCGCCAGGCCAAGCAGGAGGCTAACGAGTATCGCAGACAGATTCAGTCTCTCACCTGCGAAGTTGATGCTCTTAAAGGAAGCGTAAGTAAAAGAGAGCACCTGTTGGGGCCGCTTCTCTTGCCAGGTTAAAGTACTTCACAGCAATTCAGATCCTCTCACTTGTGGCTCATTGAGTGCTGACAATAGCAGTGTGTTGCTGTTGTTTGAAGAAGATGCAACAGGCCCATTAGTCTGTGCGCTGCTGTGTCCTCGTTGGGTTGATATGCTGAGACAGGGCTCACTACCTTGCTAATACACACAGTTCATGTAGCACTTTCTAGCAGTGCTTCTGGCTTTGTTCAGGTACAGCTGGAGTTTTGTACATAGGGAGGTGATCCTTGAAGGAGGAGGAGAAAGGAGATGCTGTTACCAGAGCCTGGCTGCTTTAAAGGCTGACATGAAATGGGTTACCAGTAGTACATCCCCCCACAGAGTCCCTGAGCACTGTCTACATGTGTATGAGGACTGCATGTGAGGGCTGCCTGTGTCCTGAACGGCCTCAGCACTTGCTAGAGTGATGAAATGAATGTGCTCCACACTTGCAATAGCGCAGCAAGACAAAGCTTCTTGACTTGGAAAGGAAGTATCAGGGGGTGATAACTGGGAGTCCTTTCTGGGTACCTTCAAAAAGGACACTAACATTTCCAAAGAAGAGTTGAGTAAATATTCAAGGGCCCTGAAGCAGGGGAGGAGCAGCTGAACTGCAGCAGTAATTTACTTGGATGTTCTCCTGCAGAATGAATCCCTGGAGCGCCAGATGCGTGAAATGGAGGAGAATTTTGCTGCTGAAGCTGCTAACTACCAAGACACTATTGGCCGTCTGCAGGATGAGATCCAAAACATGAAGGAAGAAATGGCTCGCCACCTCCGCGAGTACCAGGACCTGCTGAATGTAAAGATGGCTCTTGATATTGAGATTGCCACCTACAGAAAACTGCTGGAGGGAGAAGAGAGCAGGTAAAAAGGACATGCAGATTCACTTCTCTAAATAGTAATTACTAGAAAACCTCTATTGCTGTGGCTGACTTCATCTACTTTTGTCTTTCTCTTCAGGATTAACATGCCCATTCCAACTTTTGCTTCTCTGAACTTGAGAGGTAAGTGGTTTCAGTTATTTCAGTTCAGGCAGCTATTCTGCCATGAGCAAATCTGTTCAGGATAATTCATTTTGCTCTAGTATTTGAGCTTGAGCATGAATGTTATTCTTTTTTATATAACCTTGGATGGGAGGAGGTACTCTGTTCTGAGGCACAAATATTTGTAAATAGTAGCATACAGGAAGTGATTTCTTGGGTTCTTTTCCCTCTCTGTCCTTTGAACAGATGCTTGAATGGAACTAAGGAAAAACAGGGAGCAGTAGTTGATTCTTTAAAAAGCAGGACACTTCTGGGTATACTAAATTTGCCTTCTGAAAGATGCTGAAAGCTGTTACTCCCACTTCCTTCTGAGGAGGCTGAGACTATTAGTAATAACAGACTTTCTTCTACAGAAACCAACATTGAGTCTCAGCCGATGGTTGACACTCACTCGAAGAGGACACTCCTAATTAAGACCGTTGAAACTAGAGATGGACAGGTTGGTCATTTTAGTTTTATTTTTCCCATAACTGGTTACCTTATCCTGCAGTAACTCTGTATATGCGACAGTGCAGCCTGTGTTTGACAATCAGTATGGAGCAAGGCAGCATCTTAGCAACTGGAGCTGTGTGACTGAATATGCCAGTCATAGAAAGGATCACCAAAATCATGTGACAGTTAAAAATTGTGTCCAATAGTGTCCAATACTTTTTAAAACATTATTGACACCTTGCTAGATTGTCAGACATTAAAGATACTTCTCACATTGTCAGAGGGAAACCAAGAGGTAGTATAAAAGATATTTATTTGGGGCAAGATATCCTTTAAGCTTCATTGACTTAGTTTAAAACCTGTTTCTATGTATCCCTAACTAATTAAACTTCTCACTTACCAGAAAACTTATATCCTTTTATTCAGACTTCTGAGCTACTAGTTATTCTAACTTCAGATAGCAACTGCTATCTGCTTAAACTTTAATACAAATGCTTCTTTCCACAGGTTATTAATGAAACTTCCCAGCACCATGATGACTTGGAGTAAAACTGAAGTGATGACGAATAATTAATGCAGGAGAACTTCTTACCAGCAAGATTTAAAAAGTCCATGTCTTAAAGGAAGAAACAGCTTTCAAGTGCCTTTCTGCAGTTTTTCCATGAGCGCAAGATTATTATGCTAGGAAATAGGTCTTAGATCTTGCAAACTGACTCTCCCTGAAGGATTAGAGTTTACAATGGAGTCTAGTTTACAAATAGCAATATCTTGTGCTGCAATACTGTTTTTAAGTATCTGAATCCAATAAAACTGCTTTTTCCAGCACAGTATGAGCAACCTGTCGCTACTTCAAATAAACCTTTGGAAAATGGCTCTTGATGTGTTCTAATTTGTTACTTAATGACTTTCTGCCGAATCATAGCAACTTAAGCTGAAATTACTATACAGCTGCCAGCTCCAGTACAGATGCATTGGAGCTTTTGGTGTTTTTCATTTTTAACTAGGAAAGATGTTTCTTACCCATTTATTACTCGAGTTTGGATCCAACTAAAATGAGCTAAAACTGGCACATATGTAATGTCTTGTTTCTTACTTGAATAAAAGAAGATGCTTCATGTTAATAAAAGTGGTTTCAATATACAAGTCACAGATAAAATAGTTTGACCCTTTTTAACTCATAAAAACCAAGGCTGTGTGAAAAATACACTGGTTAAATAGCTCTAAGGTGCATGCAAGTCATCTTAGGGGACAGGTGACTATGCAGATAGATGTCATGTGAGATGAAAAGCTGATTCCTATGGGCTTGTCTATGTTGCAAAGGCTTCTGAGGGAGTGAGGGTTAGGAGCAGGGTAAGAACTCCAGTACAGGTTAGGGGTTGACCTGCTGGAGAGTAGCTCTCCAGAGAGGGACCTGGGAGTCCTGACTGACATCAAGTTAACCATGAGGCTGCAGTTGCCCTCGTGGCCAAGAAAGCCAATGGGATCCTGGCTGCATCAGGAGGATGTTGCCAGCAGGTCAAGGGAGGGGATCCTGCACCTTTACTCAGCTCTGGTGAGACCACACCTGGAGTATTTGGAGCAGTTCTGGGCTCTCCAGTACAAGAAGGCTGTGGAGCTTCTAGGGAAGTTCCAGCAGAGAGACACAAAGATGATTAAGGGACTGCAACATCTCTCATCTGAGGAAAGACCATGTGAGCTGGGCCTGTTTAGCCTGGAGAAGAGAAAGTGGAGATGGGCTGTGACTAAAATGTATCAATACTTGAAGGGTGATGTAGGGGGGAAGGGGCCAAACTCTTCTCAGTGATGGCCTGTGACAGGACAAGGGGTAATGGATGTAAGTTAAAACACAGGAAGTTCCATGTGCACATGAGGAGGAACTTCTTTCCTGTGAGAGTTACAGAGCCCTGGAACAGGCTGCCCAGGGAAGCTGTGGAGTCTCATCTTCTGGAGAGCTTCCAAACTCACCTGGGCACTGCCCTGTGCCTCATGCTCTGGGTGTCCCTGCTGGAGCAGGGGGTTGGACTAGATGATCCCTTCCAACTCCAACCATTCTGTGATTCTTTGTGAAGAATAACTTTCCTGGGGAGGACAGGACTTGCTTCCAGCACTTAAATACCTTTAAAGCACAATCTTTCTCTGCTCTTCTGCAATCAAGACACTTAAACTCAATATAGCTGTTGCAATGCAACAATTACTTCTCTTTTGTTCTTTCTCACCTCAATAATGCATGTCTTCCACAACCTTTAGTCAGCTGGGATCTTAGGAAGGTGATCAAATCGGAATTGGAGTCATTAAATAAGTGTGAACTGCAAAGTTATCGCAGTTGGTTAGCGCCATTGGGGCATTTTTACCAGGACTTCAGTGTGCAGCTATAGAGGCAGTGCAGGGACTTGACAGAGGGGGCAGTAGAATTCCACCTTTTTTTCAAGGGCCCATTCAATACCAAAGATAACACGGACTGGGATGAGCTGCAGTCCTGAGCTGTGAGATGTTCCCCAGTCTTGAGGTAGGTGCTTGTGTGACTGGAGTTTACTACTTTGACCTTCCCTGGAGCTGAAATGATGATTCCATTCTTCCAAACAGCGCATCCAACTTCTATAAGGTGCGGTGGTGCTGTCCCTACCCTGCTTTGCTCTAATATGTATTTACAGAGAACTTCAAACTCCTGATTTACTTCCCAGAAGACTGACAGGCCCAATGAGGCTATTCTGTTCCCCATTGTGTTGCATTTGGTTTGATAGCCAGTGAAGAAGAGAGACCTGTGGACGTCTGGCATGATGCTTAGGGGCATGTGCAGCTGAGAGAAGGGTCTTGCAGCTACTCCTCTTTGTTCTGGAGACTCTTTCATGCAGCAGGTCGAGAGGGCCTCTCTCTCCCTGTGTAGCAGGTAGGATGTGCTCCTTAGAAGGGGAGAAAGGCGCAGACCCTCTCATGCCATGGATGGTACTAAGGTTGGGTTTTCTACTACCTGCTCAGTATCTCAAAAAGCACAAATGAGCAGCGTGGGGGATACTTGCCATAAAGCAACAGTTCTGGCTGGGTGCAACAGCTATTTCTGAACCCTCTAATAGTAAGGGTGGTAATAAGGGTGTACACAGGCTTCCTGGAACAGGGATGAGGTACTTACATGGTGCCAATTGCATCTTTAGACACTGAAGTCCTTTTGTGGGCATGGGTAGTGAAAGGATTAAGGCAACCTTTAAAGTAATTTCTTGCAGCTGAAGTACTACAGGGGTACAGGGCTAGGGACAGGCAGCTCTGCCCGGGGACAGAGGGGAAAACAACAGCTCTGGGCTGCAACACAGAGTGTGGTCTGAAATGCAGATCTGTTGTGGGAAGTTACCCAAACTGTGATGTTCTACTGCAGATGCCGCTTCTCCCTCTGCCTCTAGCTGCTACTTTTCTTTCTCTTTGATTTCTTCAGCAACTAGATGAAAAGAAGTGACTGTACCAGCCACTGGCAAGAAAGCAAAGGAGTTATTCCTGGCTCTTCTGTGCTCAGGGTTACTCACAGAATAGCGAAGCATGTGGTTAAGCTTTCAGTCCTGAGAATAAATAAATAAATAATCCATAAGAATAAAACCCAGTTGCCAAGGGGATAGGAAGATTGTAGAAAACCATTGCAAAGCCTGCGCTGGACGGCTGCTCTCCTGGCAGGAAGGCGAGCGGGTGACGCTGCATAAACTTCTCACCGCTTGATCTGGGCACACCAGGCTCATGCTCCTATATAGCTGCTGTAAGCTGCTTAGTGCTGAGCCATCAACTAACCTCCAAACTATATTTCACATCCTAAAAACTTGAGAGGAATCTAAACACTGAGCAGTTGGACACTGGGCTTATTCCGTTTTCTATTGAGCACCGTGAGGCTGCTGGTTTTGACTACACAGCTGTGCTGAAAGGTTTGGGTTCCTCCCTTGCTGACTGACTGACTGCTGCAAACAAAAGTCACCAGGTTCCTGCATGGGAAGTAATGGAGGCCACCACTAAGGCCTTGGCTAAGACTTTTTTACCGCAACCAGGAAGGAAACACGACCTTCTAGTTCATGGAAAGCCTGCGTTGCACTGACCAGTCTCCTGCAGACCTCTTCTGCCTCAAGTTTCTCCATCTGGGTAGTCGCACTGTCACATCACTGACAGAGATGTTGGAAAACTTAGAAGATGCAAAGTACCGGGATTACTCTATGAAGGCTGCTAATACAAATGATATGCAATGCAGAATAGGAATATTAAAGATAATTTGATCACAAAGATTATTTGATCACAGCAATCTGCTCCTCTGCTCCTCCCTGATCTTATGAGGTTCCTGGTTTTTCTTTCTTTCTTTCTTTCTTTTTGGAGAAAAAATAAAAGCATTTTAGAATTGAGTGGTTTTTTGGCTCACAAACAGCCATCTGCTTGTGAGCCAAAACAGACTATATAGCTGTGACCTAATCAAAGGCATTTGCTTCCTTTCTTCCTCCCTCTGTGATAGCAATTAACTCTATACCTCTCTGGGGCTATTACCTCTACAAATGATGCTGCTGCTTTCACTGCTGGAACACTGTGTTCAGTGGCAATATCCATAATTTTTCAAACTGCTTGGAAGAGGAAGCTAAAAGAAAAAGCCACGAGATGGCTCTGAGGTGCTGAAGGCTTGAGCAGGACTCGGGGCAGCTCGGATGTGGCCTGCAGGGCGTGTGGCCTGACTGTGCCTACCGTGCTGATGTCAATACCAATGCCATGTCCATGATCTGCATGCAAAGCCACAAAAGCTGCAGAGGGGAGCTCTTCAGAAGCCCATTTGTAGGAAACTGTTCACAACAGCCGGGAATGAAAGCTGCAGATGGGATCTGGCCAAAGGGTTGATCCTCTAACCTAACCCTAACCCTAACCCTATCCCTCTAACCCTAACCCTAACCCTAACCCTAACTGGCTCCTCTAACCCTAACCCTAATCCTAACCTAACCCTAACCTAACCCTAACCCTAAACCTAATCCTAACCCTAACTCTAACCAGACACCCTAACCCTAACCCCCAACACTAACCCTAACCCACTAACCCTAACCCTAACCCCTAACCCTAACCCCTAAAGCTAATCCTAACCCTACCCCTAAAACCTAACCCTAACCCTAACCCGACACCCTAACCGTAACCATAACTCTAACCATAACCCTAAACCCTAACCCTAAACGTAACACTAACCCTCTAACCCTAACACTAACCCTAACCCTAACCCGACACCCTAACCCTAACCGTAACCCTAACCCTAAACGCTAACCCTAACGTTAACCCTAACCCTAACCCTAAAAGTAAAACATACCCTAACCCTAACCCTTAACCCTAACTCTAACCTTAACCCTAACTCTAAATGGCTCTAACCCTAACCCTAACCCTAAACCTAAATGGCTCTAACGCTTACCCTAAATGGCTCTAATCCTAACCCTAACCCTAACCCTAAAAGTCTGTTTATAACCCTAACCTAAACACTAACCGTAAAGTGACACCCTAACCCGACACACTAACCCTAACTCCACACCCTAATCATAACCCTAACCCTAACCATAACCCTAACCATGAACCCTAAACGTAACCCTAACCCTAAACCCTAACGCTAACCCTAACCCCCCAAACCCTAACCCCTAACCCTAACCATAACCCTAAACCCTAACCCTAACCCTAAACCCTAACCCTAACCGTAACACTAACCCTGTAACCCTAACCCAACACCCTAACCCTAACCCGACACCCTAACCCGACACCCTAACCCTAACCCGACACCCTAACCCGACACCCTAACCCTAACCGTAACCCTAACCATAACCCTAACCCTAACCCTAACCCTATTGGCCCAAGTGAGATTAAGAGGGAGCAGGGGCACCATAAATGCTTTCAAATGCGAAGAGATGAAAGTTGTTGTAGAAGCACACTCTTTGTGGTTCCGTGTATGCTTTTGCATGGCCTTCAAAGCTGCAGTGCTCCTGGGGCTCTGTGCTTCATCCCTAGACAAACCCTAACCCTAGCCCTAACCCTAAACCCTAACCCTAACTCTAAGCCTAAGCCTAACCCTAAAATTAAGCCTAAGCCTAACCCTAACCCCTAACCCTAAGCCTAACCCCTAACACTAACCCTAACCCTAACCCTAAACCCTAACCCTAACACTAACCCTCTAACCCTAACCCTAATCCTAAGCCGACACCCTAACCCTAACCTGACACCCTAACCCGACACCTTAACCCTAACCCTAACCCCCTAACCCTAACCCTAAACCTAGACCCTAACCCTAACCGTACACCCTAACCCTAACCCGACAACCTAACCTGAAACCCTAACCCTAACCATAACCCCTAAGCCTTAACCCCTAACCCCTAACACTAACCCTAACTTTAACACTAACCCTAACCCTAAACCCTAAACCCTAAACTCTAACCCTAACCCTAACCCTAACCCTAACACTAACCAAACCCTAAACCTAACCCTAAACCTAACCAAACCCTAGCCCTAACCCCAAGCCTAACCCTAACCCTAACCCCTAACCATATCCCTAACCCTAACCCGAACCCCTAATCCTAACCCTAACCCCCAAAGCCTAACCCCTAACCCCTAACCCCAAACACTAACCCTACCCTTAACCCTAACCCTAACCAAACCCTAACCCTAACTCTAACCCTAACCCTAACCCTAAACCTAACCCTAACCCTAAACCCTAACCGTAACCCTAACCCTAACCCTAAAAGGCTGTTTCTAACCCTAAACCTAACCCTAACACTAAACCCAAACCGACACCCTAACCCTAAACCTAACCCGACACCCTAATCCTAACCCGACACTCTAACCCTAACCCTAACCCTAAACCCTAACCCTAACCCTAACCGTAACCCGACACCCTAACACTAACCCTAACCCCAAGCCTAACCCTAACCCTAACCCGACACCCAACACCCTAACCCTAACCATAACCCTAACCCTAAACGGTAACCCTAACGTTAACCCTAACCCTAACCCTAAAAGTAAAACATACCCCAAACCCTAACCCCAACCCCAACCCTAATCCTAGCCCTAACCCTAAACTCTAAACCCTAAACCCTAAACTCTAACCCTAACCCTAACCAAACCCTAACACTAACCCTAAACCTAAGCCCTAAACCCTAACCCTAACCTGACACCCTAACCCTAACCCTAACCCCCTATCCCTAACCCTGTAACCCTAATCCTAACCCTAACCCGACACCCTAACCCTAACCCTAACCCCATAACCCTAACCCTAACCTGACACCCTAACCCCTAAACCCTGACCCGGACCCCACCTCACACCCTAATGTCTAAAGCCCTAGGCCTCTCACTGTGTTAGTGTGTCACCCTAATTGTCACCTGTAACCCAGTGGGGGGTATGTTAGGGTTAGAGTGTCGGGTTAGGGGGTTAGGGTGTCGGGTTAGGGTGTCAGGTTAGGGTTAGGGTGTCGGGTTAGGGTTAGGGTGTCAGGTTAGGGTGTCGGTTTAGGGTTAGGGGTTAGGGTTAGGGTTAGGGTTAGGCTTGGGGTTAGGGTTAGGGTTATGGTGTCGGGTTAGGGTGTTGGGTTAGGGCTGGGGTTTAGGGTTAGGGTTAGGGTTAGAGTGTTGGGTTAGGGTTAGAGTTAGAGGGTTAGGGTTATGGTTAGGGTTAGGGTTTAGGGTTAGGGTTTAGGGGTTAGGGTTAGGGTTAGGCTTGGGGTTAGGGTTAGGGTGTCGGATTAGGGTGTCGGGTTAGGGCTAGGGTTTAGGGTTAGGGTTAGGGTTAGAGTGTCGGGTTAGGTTTGGGGTTAGGGTTAGGGTGTCGGGTTAGGTTTAGTGTTAGGGTTAGGTTTAGGGTTAGAAACAGCCTTTTGGGGTTAGGGTTAGGCTTTAGGGTTAGGGTTTAGGGTTAGGGTTTAGGGTTAGGGTTAGGGTTAGGATTAGGGTTAGGGTTAGGCTTTAGGGTTAGGATTAGGATTAGGTTTTAGGTTTAGGTTTAGGGTTAGGTTTAGAGGTTAGGGTTAGGGGTTAGGGTGTGGGTTAGGGTGTTAGGGTTAGGGGGTTAGGGTGTGGGTTAGGGTGTGGGTTAGGGTGTGGGTTAGGGTTAGGGTGTGTGTTAGGGTGTGGGCTGGGTTAGCATTTGGGTTAGGGTGTGGGCTAGGGTGTGGATTAGGGTTAGGGTGTGGGTTAGGCTTAGGCTTAGGGTTAGGCTTAGGCTTAGGCTTAGGCTTGGAGCACCGAGAAAGCCTAGAGCCCCATGTGTTGTGCAACTGTAAAGCCCATGCCTAAACTAATACGGGACTGCAACACCAGTGCTCCTGTGCCACATTTCATCTCACGACTCCTATTGATGTCAATGGGACTCTAGGTGAATTTTGTCCCGAATGAAATTTAGGGTTAGAGTTAGGGTTACGGTTGCAGCACTGAGAAAGCCTAGAGCCCCATGTGTAGTGCACCCTAACCTAACACCCTAACACCCTAACCCAACACCCTAACCCAACACCCTAACCGGACACCCTAACCCGACACCCTAACCCGACACCCACACCCTAACCCGACACCCTAACCCTAACCCTAAATGGCTGTTTCTAACCCGTCACCCTAACCCGTCACCCTAACCCGACACCATAACCCAACACCCTAACCCTAACCCTAACCCTAAAACCTAACCCTAAACCCTAACCCTAACCCTAACCCTAAAACCTAACCCTAAACCCTAACCCTAACACTAAACCCTAAGCCTAATCCTAACGCTAACCCTAAACCCTAACCCTAACCCTAAAGCCCTAGGCCTCTCACTGTGTTAGTGTGTCACCCTAATTGTCACCTGTAACCCAGTGGGGTTACACTCTAGGACATGAGCAACATCCCCCATGGCCGAACACCGTTTAGGGTCCAGGTTTCACTTCTAAATCCTTTAGAAGCGAAGAGACCGTGGATATTACCAAAACTTTAAAAGTCATATGGGGAAGGGAGCGTGGATATTATCAAAACTTTAAAAGTCATTTGTTTAAGCTATAACTGATACTTGCTTGAGTGCTGACACACATGCTCAATTAGCAAGTAGCAGAAATCAAAATCTGTCCTCAGGATTCACTTCGTCCTTCTGTGCTCATGCTGAGCACTTGGGACTCACCATGCAGACTTGTGGACCTCGTCTCATGCAGGGCACACACCAGAGAGCCCTTCAGGAACAGCCACTCACAACTGGAGCGTTTTGAGACCCTTACCACATATGTCCCTCCAGCTCATTTATATGCGTTAATGGGATGAATGTTCAACTGCCTCCAGGGCATTTGCTGCTGCTTTTCATTGCTTTTCACATCAGTCCTGTGAGATGGGGGATATCATCAGCCCTGTTTCCCACAGAGGGCCATGCAACACCATGAGCGAGCTCCTAAGTATAAGCTTATGTATTTTAAAGCACTCTCTTATTTCAGGTCTTGACACTTCCAAAATTCTTGGATCCTCCCCCAACCTCCCCAAAAGCAGCAAAGGGGAAAGCTGCTCAGGCTCTGCAGGCCGCAGCAGCCAGGCTCCCTGTGCAGTGAGGGCGCCGACTGCCCGGCGCCATGCGGCCTTCTCCTGCAGACCCACCAGCCCGACGTTTTCTGTCTGCTTCTTTTTCAGACATGTATTGCAGCTGTCTCCCCGTGGTGGGAAGCATGAACTGCAAGGGAAGAGGCCCACAGGCAGCTGTGATCTGTGTGCGCTCTAGGGCACCAGGCCCCATGGGGCGGCCTTGACTGCAGGGGAGCTCCCAAGGTTTTCTCTAATAGCTGCGATTCTGAAGTTCTGGAAGATGTCTCAGACCTGGCAAACACCAGATAAAAGCACAGTTAGGAAAAAGTAGTGGATAAATCCCTGTGTTTAGCTGAGATTCAGCTGGGTGAGAGTCTCTGCAGTTGGTTGGAGGCTGTGTGTGAGGGCTGAGAAGGAGCCAGGTCCAAAGTCCATTCTCTACCTAATTTCAGGCTTTAAAGCCTAGATCTTCCAACATAAGAAAATCTGTAGCCTCTCTGCAGGTTCAAAAATCAAAAGTACGGAGTATGAAAATGCTCTTCTTTTGTACAACAATCTTTATTAGACATGGTAAAGTGAATGGGATGAAGTGATTTTGCAGGTTTGAGCACTCCAGTCCCCACCCTACCTAATGTTTAGATGCTGCAAAAATATCTCGGCACACATTTTGTTTCAAGTAATGCAGTCATATTTTTGAAGCTTTTTGGGTAAAATTGGGATGGAAATTGTAAAAGTACTTTCTGCTTTGGCAGCCTTCCTTTGATGATGCTTGCTGGGAGACTTTGTAGTTTTGCTGTCCTACTGCCTCTCTCCTGAGTTGATGTCCTGTGTGGGGCACTGCAGAAATGCATGTCCACCCTTCCCTGCTGCCAGCCACAGCACAGAGCCCCTTCTCTGCCACCTCCAGCTGAGAATACTGGCCTCTGAAGTAGGGCAGGCTTGAAGAGATGAACACTTCTATCAGCAGGATATGTTTCTATCCATGCTGAGGGAGGCAGCAGCCTCCTGCACCAAGACTTGTGGGGTTGTACAGTCACTCCAGCAAGAACTGCCAGGGAATTTCTGCCAGAGGAGCTCGTGTTCACCACATCAGGAGGCTTTACTTCTGCGTTTGGCAGGAGCAGTTGGCATTTGGAAGGATACATCCAAAAGGCACCACATTGTCCAGCATGGCACTCTGGATGGTGCAGTCCCTAGAAGAGGGACTTGCTCTTTGGTGCTCCCTAGGAGTTAATGAACCCCAGGAGAGAGCAGTCTTTGTACCAACCTCCCCTAACTCGACTACAGTGCTCTGATATGCTGATATATTTTCAGTGGTGTTATGTTTCTAGCTTTACTATACCATTAGCTTTATTATAACCTCTTATCTCTAATGAATTTTCACACCTGACAAATGATGCTCGCTTGAGCTCAGCTAACCCTGGAAGCTGAAAGCAGCCCGGATGCCCCTCTAGTGGCATATCACAATATCTGCAGTGTTCCCTTGAGTAAGAATATCTAATATTTTCTGGCTGTTTCCTTGTTATATGGAACCTCTAGCTTGCATTTGACTCCCAGCATTTCACCTTCTGATTCCATCTTCTTTACTCCTTTCATCAGGTATTTATACACAGACATAAGATCTTCTTCCCTGGGCTGAACAGACCTGGCTCTCTCAAGCTGTCCTTGCATGGCAGCTCTCCTGTCCCTTAATCATCTTCATGGCCCTTCGGTTGGTCCCACTCTAGCACATGCACATTTCTCTTGTGCAGGAGACTCCAACACTCCTGTCTCACCGGGGCTGAGCAAAAGAGGAGGATCACCTCTGTTAAAAAGCTTTGTTTCATTATTGAATTATACTGCCAGGGCAGGAAAAGGATCCAGGGAAAGTAGGGAGATGGCAAATGGAAGGGGAGATAAAGAACTGAGCTCCAAAACAACTTTTGAATGGCCATAATGGATCCAACCAATCTAGTGTCTTACAGTGCTTGCTGAGGAAAAGGCTGTAAGAAACAGGGCTCCCATCCCTGGAATATCCTTCCAGCAAACAGCAATCTAGAAGCTTTCTGAGACAGTAGCTTCATTCAAATGATTCATGATCTTGTCTGATTTATTTTTGAACACTTCTATATTTTTGGCTTCTAATATCCTGTGTTTCGTAATTTGATAGTATATCAGGGAAAACACTTTCTTTTGATTATTTTATCCTCATTTTCTGATTATTTTATTGACTTTCCAGTCATTCTTGTGTTATGAAACAGTAAATTATCATCCTGCATTCACTCTCTCCATGTTATGCCTCATTTGACAGATTCTATACTCTTGCCCCTTAAGCACGTTCCCAAAATCCTCATCCAGACGCCATCCTATCACTGTAATAATTCTCATCAGTCTTCTTTGTACCTTTTTTAGTTCTACTATAATTTATTTAAAGCACGGTGACAGAGATATCATGTTGCCTTCAAGAAGATTTTGCGTAAAGGCAACATGAAGTGACTTAATGAGAACTCCTGTTTTGTTCTCAGTTACTTTCAAAATAACAACATCCCAGCTACTTGTTTTTTGATCACCAGTCAGTAATAGGCCGATGCTTTCAGAAAGTTACCCATAGTGACTCCAACATCTATTTCCCAAGCTCTAACAGCTAATTCAAAGCTCCAGCTACATCCTTGGTGTTATTTTTTCCCCATACTTTTTAGTGCTTGACATTCAATTTTCATCCACTCTTTGCCCAGGCATTCAGGATGGCAGCTTCCTTCTGCAACTTTGAGCTCGGTATTAATCCAGATGATTGTCTTGAATAATTCTATATTAGCTGCATACTTTGTCAGCTTCCTACTCCTCTTCTATGCCACTGAAGAATATATTGATTGGCCCCATGCTGTGTGGAAACACCTGTGAGAGCTCAGTGACAATGTCCTACCACAGTGATGGCTGTTCATTATTTCCGTCTTCTGTTTCCTACTGCCTACTTCCAACAGGCTGCACCTTCCCTTTGCATTCCCCAGGACTCAGCAGTGATGGCTTTTCATGAGCTGCTGACAAAATCTTCCATTTGTACCACTCCAGGCCTGTTAAAGCTTGTTAAAGATAGTTCTGCTAGGCTCACCTTCCTGAGGAAAAAGTGCATGTGCATCCTAACCAGCATATCTGTCCTTACAGCTTCTTCTGGTATAATTTACTGGTCTTAGCATCACCCCCAGATCCTTCTTGAGAATCTGAAGTCTTATTTGCCATGACTGCTGCTCTGACAGCAGATGCACAGTAACTAGCAAATTAGCACCTTTGTGTGCTGAGTTACTTGGGGAGCATTTGAGGGTTGCCATCACCTCCTTTTCTTACTAGTCGATGTATTGATTTGTTCCCAAACCTCTTCAGTTTGAGATTATTCCTCACCTGTCGCATGGGGCTGCCTGACTTTATTCTTATGGGGCTCTATGTGTGTGACTGCCTTCCTGAGGCCTTATCTGTGCTAAGTAGTCCTCTGCCCCTTGCTTGTCCCCCTGGGAAGCTGGGCTGGAGTTCTGGCTGGCTTCCTGCTTTGGAGGGTTTTGAAAAAGTGTTTTTTATGATCAGACTCCTTCTTAAACTGGTATCCTGGTTTAACTTTCTTAAACTTGTGATCCATTTTACAGGACTTTCATTTACTATTTCGTTTACTTATTTTACTGTTACTTTCATTTACCATCGTTTAGGTTCTTTTCTGTTTTTCTCATTTGACTATGAATATTTCTGTCAACATTGTTCCTTTCCTCCCTTTTTAAATATACTGCGAGGGATGCTTTGTGTTTTTTTTTCATTTGTTCTTGTTGTTTGCTTGTTTGTTTTGAGATTTCTGTCTTCTTTGTTGTTTTTTAAAATGTTTTCCTGCAAGATAATAGGCATTTCTGTGTTTAAAGTGGTATCTTAAAAGGTCTGGTCCACACTTCAAGAAAGCTTCCTTCCTGATTGAGTGGACTTCCAGGACAATTCCTCCTGATAAGATACTGTATTTCAGCACGTACAACTGCTCTCTCCTCCTCACCAATAATATCTCCACTTTCTGCATGGTCTATAAGTTACTCATTTCCTAGCACAGTCACCTTAATTTTCAGGGTTTCATACAGAAATATTTACATATTTTGTTTCAGTCTGGTTGTCTATTCCTATGCATTTTCTTTTTTTTTTTCCAAATTGAACTCTGTACACTATCCTGTTCTTTTCACAGATTTTTTCCTGGACACAGAGAATTCAGGGTTCATATTTTAGGGAACCAGATTGGCTCTCCTGAGCAGGACTCCTGCAACCCATCCTGGAGGGCTGTGCACGGTGCAGGGGCAGCAGCTGCAGGCAAGTTCAATATCCAACAGCAGCCAGTGGGAATGTTGCCTCACCAAACCATGGGATCATGGTTTAAGACATCCTGTGCTTTTTCTGTCCATTCCTTGCTCAACAGTGGTTGTCACATTGCTGTACTCCCAGCTTCCATGCTTGCTGGTATTTCTAAGCAAACCAGCAGGCATTGCAGGTTTCTCACAACATTTCCATGCTTTATTTTCCATATCATCAGCCTCCAATTAGAGAGTTGCACTTTGCTACTTTGAGATACTTTAATGATGAAGTAAGGTATTATGTGGATAAAAGCCTCCCTGAGTAAATTCTGCAGGATTTATTAAACTGCAGTCTCACCAGAGCCCATGAAAGCAATTATGGGGGTGAGAAGGAAACAGGAGGTAGATGGGTCAAATATACAAGAAAAGACTGATATGGGCTTGGATATTAAAAGCTCAGAAAACCACTATCTTCTTATATTAGGTTTATACACGAGACAAAGCAAAGTACTTGTCTGGCCTTCTACCTCTGTTTAATTTCCTTTTCTTTCCAGGTACACAAAGCAATTTCAAATGGAGGATTTGCTTTTCATCTCTCAAATATTATTTCTGTTCATCCAGGAAGCCCTTCCCCAAATGCATCATAAATCACTGGGGACCTGCTCCACACTCCAAATGTTTTTTTCATGTAATAAATACTTGACATTTAGAAAAATCGCTTCTAAATTTACACAGTGCAGTGCTCACAGTTTGAGATTACCCTTTAACACCCTGAAGTGCTAGGCGCATAAATAAATATCTTTGCAAATAGATTCTCGTTTATTAGTTTTGCAAGTATATTTTCACTTCTTAGAGTTGGATGATTACTGCAAGAGTTAAAAAGACCAACTCCATTTTAAATTAATAGTAAAGAAGTGTAGGGGAAAAGGTGATCAAAAATATTAAATCCTCTTCTTGTCCTTTTGATTTCCTTTCTTTTTCAGTTCAAGTTTCCTAATAATGTCACTAGCCATGTAAACTGAATGTGTGTGGTTTATGTCATAGTCCAGCCAAAACACAGATCAAGTGGGGAATGATCACAGCAGCAAGAGCTAAACTGGGAGTTTTAGGGAGGAAAAGCTGTCCCTCTGAGTGCAGTTCCTCCATGGTCTCCATCACAGAGAACATAAGGAGCTCTGCTCTCAGAGTGTACTGTGTTTGCTCACATACCACCCCAGGAAAGGATCAAATGTTCTTCCCAATTTCAAGAGGGAGTAAAGAGGACTAAGTGCATGGCCATACATAAATCACTGCTTTCACTGTATGGAGATTAAGAATGAAAGATCCTAAAAACTTCCTTCCCTCTGACCTGCAAAAGCCTTTCTCTTTTCCAGGGTGTGCGCAGAAAGAGAAAATTCCTCAGGGTCCCCCTTCCTGCTGCAGGGAAAGAGCGTTGGAGCTGGAGGTGCCCGTGCAGCAGGGAGGCTGGAGCGCCGTCGTAGGCAGCAGTGGCTGCAGGATGGCACGTGAGTGAAGGACAGGCCTCTACTTGCCTCTACTTCACCTGGCAAACAGAAACCCGTTGGTCAAGTTTGCTCTTTGCTGTCAGCAGAGTTGTATCAGCATCCTGATGGATGAGAGCCTCTTTCTGTCCACTAGCTGCTGGAGGAGACCTAGCTAAGCTTTCAGAGAGCAGATGCCCTTGACCAGTCTTCCCTGTCAGGACAAACTGACACTTCATGTCCATAACTGTGAGGGAGCTGGGAGTGGTTGGGGCAGGGGCTGCAGTGAGGGCTTCAGCTCAGGAACCACTTTGTGCTTTGCCCTACAGAGTCTGAACCACTCTCAGTGATGATCTTGGTGATCACAGGACTTCTGATGCTTGATTGCTTTGGCTGTAGCAAAACATTTCCTAACCAAATCTGCACCTTCGTGAAGGCAGTTTGTCCCTCCCTCTGGCAAACACAGTGGGACAGAGCTGTGTGTAACAGCTTGAGCATGGAGGTTCTTGCTAGTGCGGAATTGTTACTGCCTACTCTTTCCCTAAGCTTGGATAAC
>JAUBOD010000469.1:415028-427297 GCA_032353885.1 Nothura maculosa | reverse complement strand
ACGCTGGGATCGGCAGCCCAGAGCCTATCTTATAGAACCACAGAATCACAGAATGGCTGAGGTTGGATGGGACCTCTAGAGATCATCTAGTCCAATGCCCTGCTCCAGCAGGGAGACCCAGAGCACGGGGCACAGGGCGGCATCCAGGTGGGTTTGGAAGATCTCCAGCGGAGACTCCACAGCCTCCCTGGGCAGCCTGTGCCAGGGCTCTGTCACCCTTACAGGAAAGAAGATCTTCCTCACACGGAGATGGAACTGCCTGTGTTGCAACATACACCCATTACCCCTTGTCCTGTCACTGGGCACCACTGAGAAGAGCTTGGCCCCTTCCTCCCTACATTCCCCTTCAGGTACTAATACATGTTAATCAGATCCCCTCTCAACCTCTTCTTCAGTGAAAACAGGCCCAGCTCACTTGGTTTCTCATCATACGATAAAGTGACTCTTACTGTTCTCCCTTGGAGCTCACCTGGACCTTAGACAGCAACACAGCCAGTAAGAGGGATTTAAAAATAAACCCTGCTCTTGGCAACGCTTGCTCACAAATAAACATCATTCACATGAGTGGTCCCATTTAAATCCACAGTGTTATGTATTTGCCATCAACTTAGAGTACATAAAGTATTTCACTAACCTGGGGGGATTTTTTTCATCAATGTCCCCTGAGACAAACTAAAAAATGATTTAGCTTTGAATTAATCACTCGGCTATAGCACTTTTCACCACCTTTCTCATGCAGGGCAAACCTTAGTGGTTATAGATCAAGAATTTAACTGAGAACTCCTGGCTTGTACAGCTACCACGTAAGTGACTCTTGCCTGTATTACATGATTTTAACAAAAACAGAGATTTTATGTCAAAATATTGTAAAAATTATAATTTAAGAAGTAAAACACAATGAATGTCACCTATTGCCACCATCTTGAGATTGTGCTTTGCTATGATTAAACCAATAGTCAGGAGTTTTAAAATTTCCCAAGTATATGTTATTTTGCATTAAAAAAAGATCAGTCAAGATTCTGAAATGTAGCAATCACTATGTCAAAAATCATCTCATTTTCTTCCCAAACGTAAAATATTCCTCTGCTGTAATAATGCAGTTTAATGCTCACAAAATCACATCAGATCAAATTCAACTCCAGACAGCTGGGATTCAAATCTCAAATTCTCTCCTTCCAGTCGTCACCCTGAAATTAAAACAACAAAACACGTTACTGCTGTTTCTTGTATAATAGCAAAACTGCTTGTCATATTCAAAATAAAACAGTAGCTTAGCCCTTTGTGTACGTGTTTCACCTTCTGCATCTGCTTTTTCAGCCTTCTTTCAGACCGCAGTCTTTCTGTGACATTTCTTACACAGTGTCACAGGCACAGAAAATTCTCCAGGGCGGCAGGATTGGCAGTGCCTGGTCTAGCTCCAGCATCTGTTCTTTGTAAGGAAGACTCCTCCATTGGATACCCTAAAAACTGCTCATCCTCACTCCACCTGCACCATCCTCTTCTGTTTTCCTAAGCTAAACAAGGCTGGATCTAACCAGCATCTGGATGGGACATCTGAATATAAATATATTAGATTATCATAATCACGTGCTAAAACATCTAGGGAATGAAATGCTTTTGCTTCTTCAGTTGGCTAATTCCTTCTTGGGGAAAAAATCAGCTGCAAATGTTTTTCATTTGATTTAAAATTTAAAAGACATTTTTCTTTTTTGGGAATTTTTATCTAAACAGAAGTAGCTTATCTCCATTGCTTTTGTCTCTGATTTTCTTAACACCTACACTTAGTTCAGTGGTTGAACACATGAGCAAAGAGAAGTGTTTGTTTAAGAGCTATATCACTAAAGAAGATCCTTCTTTCAATATAGGATAAAGCTAACTAATTTTGGGCTGGATAATATTGGTCCAAGTCAAGAACAAGCTGAAATTTCAGTGTCAGACAGCAATGCAGAATGTTCTTATTTTCAACATGTTGTGTCATGTTTCTGCAGGTAATTAAAGGTAAACTGTGGGGCAGCACGTATTGCTGCAGCTACTGTGCGACACCACGGGCATAAGGGAATTCTAGGAGCCTTAAGCTCATGTAGGTACCCTACTGCTCTAAATAACTTACTTGTTCTGCCAGCAATTTTCAATACAAAAAAAAAAGAGTATATGCTGATAGAGTTAGGAACAATAGGAACAACACAATTCTCCTTGACAGCAATTCCTGAGTAGGCAGAGATGCATCCAGCTGCTCCCTGTGGAGCCCTGCAGCCAGCAATGCCGTGGCAGGGAGCTGCAGGGCTTCTCTTCTGCCGGCCATGGGGGCCCTTTCCCCACGTGGCTGGAGCTGGAAGCTCGGGGCCAGTTTTGCCCTGCAGGTAACCCATGCTCGGGCTGGGGTTGAGCAGCCCCTGCTCGCAGCCCTTCTCCACGTCTCCTCCTGCTCCTCCGCCTCTCTTGGCTCCCTTTCCATTGGCTTCGGAGCCCCGTGGGGCTGTAGGGCATGGCAGGGCATCCTCAGCCTCCCTGCTGTCTCCTCCTAGCAGGCATGAAACCAGATCTTTTCTTGGCAGAAAAATATTTGCATTTCAAGCAGGCTTCTGGGCAATCAGATTTTTGCTGTCTGATTAATTTATCATCTGACAATTTTTCTAATCATTTTTTTTCTATTTTTAAATAGGAGTCAGGCCATTTCCCCTCCTCAAGTCTAACTTTGCTTGAAGCTAATAACATGACTTTCAGGCTTATCAGGTTAAAGCAATGAGCAAACAAGACTTCCTTCAGCTGCAGGGCCATCGCAGAAATGATTCTGTAATTTAATACAAAATAATACAGATCATTATTCCATTTCCAGGTTCTGTGGATGCCTCATTTTCTCACTCCACACTCTCTGATAGGAGAGTACCTGCCCTGAGAGCCGTGTCTCTGCTGAGCCCCATCCTCACCTCGTGTCAGTGGACATTAAGGCAGATGGAGTTTCCCACCTTGTGCGGAACCAGTTCTAAGGGACTCCCACTTCTGACAACTCCCCCTCTCCATTGAGCCCAAGTCACCTCTCGGGTGGCATGGATGGAGTTTAGGAGCAAAAGGCTTCACCGGGAGGCATGGATGCTCTCCCTGTGGTGTTGCAGGGCCCGCAGCACGTAGCTGTTTGCAGCACATCAGCCTCATTCACACTTATCCACAGCAGCAAAATCTGGGGAGCAGCCGTGTGTGCAGAAAGCCCTGCCCGAGACTTCCCTGGCGCCTGGTGGTGAAGGAACCTTCCTAAGCCACCCAAGCACAGCGGGAGAGGGGGACAGACAGGAAAACTGAAACAGGAAATTTAAAAGAAAAATGAGATTGCTATTTATTTTAAAGGGCCGTCTTTGCTGAAATATATCTATTATAGAATTTCAATTACCTTTAATAGCTAATAATTATAGGAGAATGGTAGTTCACATTGGAAGCACTTGATTTCTTTCTTCCTAAAAGGCTATTTTTTTCCTTAAATCTAAGTGATTTACATAGTAGAAAAAAAAGTGTTAGGGCACAAGTTATCCTTCTGTTTTTTTTTTTCTCCTTTACAGCTTATTCTGCAAATTTGGCCACACAAGTGATTTTCAGTCTGCCAAGCACGGACAGCATTTAATTAACCTGTACAGATGCTTAAACATTGTTTGTGGCTTCTATTTGCCTCTTTCTGGATGAAAAAAATCATAAAGGCTTGTTTTCATTTTCTTAGCTAATGTAGTTACTACAATTAAAATTACATGGTTCAACTCCAGGGATTAATATTCCAGGATGAATAAATACAAGGGAAACTGCAGGATGCAAACAGCTTAGTGCCTAAGCATACTAGCAAAAAAAATTATGTGTTTCTTAATCTTTCCAATGCAAAAAAACCTTTTATAGGGGAAAAAAAGCATGTTAGCCACATGAAACTGTATACACCTACACTTCCTTCCATGTAATCTCTTAGGCTCATAGACTAGGGGGAATGGATTCACTAAATGGCCCCTATATCCCTTGCAGCCTTGCTTTCTATAATTTCTGTATTTCTATATATTTTAATAATACTTGTAAGCAGTTTCCTTATCTATTTCTTGAAAAGGAAACCGAACAAAACTGTGCCTTCTTGACATTGGCAATCTGATAGTTTATAAATATTCAGTTCCTGATCATGAATCAACTATGAAATGTATCTTTGATGGCAACTTTGCTAAATACCATCAAAGGCTACTTTCAAATTCACATTGTAACTTAACCAGAAGAAAACCCCTTCTTAGCTTTTGAACTTAAAAATTCAGGCTTGAGCAAGCAGATGCTATTTTTATATATCTAACTCAAGAAATATAGAATTACATCAGTCCAATTAAAGCAGTGTACAAGAGCAGTACATTGACTTGCACTCCCTGAAACACACAGTTCTGGGAGGCAAATCTGAGGGCAGTATTTTGAAGTGACACTTTCTCAGTTATCTTAGAAGATTAATAACTACCCACACAAGCAGGTCTTATTTTGCCAACAAGGCAAGTCAAGCTGGAAAACATGCAAACCAGGCCTTTCAAAGATGCCCAGGATATAAATCCAGTGCGTTGGCTGAAGGTCAGGGACTGCCTTTCTTTGAGGCATCCTCAGAAGGAGGGTGGGAGAGTGTGAATGGATGAGGCAGAGGGAATGACACTTGATCCTGTAATTGCCCAGCTGCTGGGCTGCCTCTCAGCAAAGTCCACAGCAAAACCTGCTGCAGGGCAGGGCAGCTTCTCACTGCTGCCTGTGCCCCAGCTGCTCTTTGAACCCTACCCCTTGCCAGCAAAGGGGACAGTGCTGCCTGTCCATGACACTTCCTCATGGTGCAATGTGACTCCTTACCTTGGCCTCTGTACACACCTGCAAAGGCTGCAGCTCTGCTGGGACTAGCCCTTCTCTGGTAGATGCCAGGCTGTAATCACCTCCAATGAAACACTTCACACAGGCAGCTGATTTATGGGATCTGATACCCAGGCAAACACAGGCTGGGTGAGAAATGCACCGGGGATAAGGAGACACAACTAACTGGCTATGAGTTATGGCAATCACATGTGATCTGCTACATCCTCTGTCTAAAGTCAACAATTAGACCCCTCTCAACTTCGTGATACTTTATATTTATTCAGTAAACTCCATCTTTTACTTATTTATCAATACAATCTTACCTCATTTTATGGAAGAAATGTCTCTGTAAGGAAGAACAGACCCAAACTGTTTGCAATAAATAAATAGTGAAGGTGACTCACCTTTTTATTGTGATTCACATTTACCAAACTGCACCTTCAAAATGCCCTTGCCATGAAGCTGAAGCATCTGGTTGTATTCTTTGGGCATCGCGTGAAAGCCGGGTTTGGGCAGCTGGTTGTCGTAATAGTGGTGGCTAATGGGCATCTTCTCTGTGGATTTGGAGAAAGGCCAGAAGCCATAGACCTTCACATTCTCACACAGCTCAAGAGCAGCACTCACGATCATAAAACCAGATGAAAGTCGATAGGCTTTCACTCCCTTAGTTCTCCAGAACTGGGCAAGTCTTTTCAGGTAAGTGGGGTGAAAAAATATTGCCCTCTGTGTTGCTTTGAACTCCTTCAGAGTTTGATATACTTTAAAAGAAGTAGCTGTGTTGCTTCTGAAGGAAAATGCTGGCAACAAAAGGAAAGCATCTCCATAGACTGCAATGTTCTCCACAAATTCTGTCTTCTTTTTACTGAGTCTGTGGTATCTGGTAAATGCAACATTTTAGGAAAAGAGTGAATGAAATGTGCTATTCATATAAATATGCAGCAGTTCAGCCTGTCTACATTACAAATGTGTATGAACCTGTTATATGTTTTCATAATTCCATGCGCTGTTATGAAAATATGATCTTACACCTTACAGAATTATTTGATAACACAGAAGGTACTAATGGAGATCAAATCCACTGCTAATGAGACCAAGACATTTTCAGAGATGCTCAACTTAAGAAGCATCAAAGGAGAAAGCAAAAAAAGTCATATTCATATGGTATGTGTGTATTTTTGAAAACTTTTTTACTTTTCTTGTATGAATGAAGAACATTCCTGTATGAAGAGACATTCATGAACTCTTTTGTTCATGAATGACATGATAACCCATCTTCAAATCCTGAAGGTCTACCCTGCATGGAAATAGTACTCACTCTTGCATGTGAGCAGTCTTGGAGAGCAAAAGATCAACATGTGTTTGAGTTTTTCAGAATCTTAGCTGTTTTTGACAGACTTTTAAAATGGCTGAAAATCTTGACATGCCTGTTTATCTCCCTTGACTTCAAAGGGGATCTGTGGATCTCTCTCAAGGCTTAGACAACTGACTTCACAAAGAAATACTTCGGTTTCCCTGCAGTCAACAGAAAGACCCATTTCTCTACCAGATAATTCAGTGACCACCCACATTGCCTCATATACTTTCCAGAGTTATCCAGGAAGCAACACAAGTCACAACAATATTGCTCAGCTCTTTTCCTCTACAGACCCCAAGTGTCTGAGCATGTGGTGCTCACATCCACATTGGGATTCCCAGCACTGAGTCCATTTTCGCACGCAGTTGTCTATCCAAGAAGGATGTTTTCATTTTTTTCATTTTTTTTTCTTTCCCACATAGGCCAGTAGTTACAGCAGAAAGTAAAAGACATGGTTTCATCCTCTGTTGGAAATCAAGGCGATTCAAACCCTCTTCTCTTGCAGCGTACAGCTCAGGATGGAGAACAGCAACCTCTGCCATTGCCATTCCAAAGTCTCACTGCTGGAGGAGTCTCCAGCTGCCTCTCACACAACTGAGCTCATGCAAGGCGTGTAAGACGTGGGCCCATTTCCCTTCTCAGCCTGAAGGGATTTAAGCTTTCAGCTTCCAGGGAAATGCCATTGCCACTGGACTTGGAAACAGGCTGAACAAGAGCCTCTCTCCCTCCTGCTAAGTGTGACCTTCTGCAGACAAGGCCAACACAGGAGGCCTGACTGATAGGTAAACCTCTGGCCTCTAACCATGGAATTATCCTTATTTCTACTCATTGCAAAATGCACAAAGTGCTTTCAGAGCAAAATTCAGATCTCTGCTCTCCCTTTTTAGGTAGAAGTCTGAACGACTTGGCCTCATCTTGCACTGCCTTACAGCTTCAGGACTTTTAGGTGCACTGAAGTTCAGCTCCACCAGGACACCTAAGAACTGAGCTTCTGTCCTCCAAGAGTGTTTGCCTGCATTGTACTGCCTGTCAGACATGGTTCAAAAGCTGCTATAACCTTAGCAACAATATCAGACCAAACTTAAATACAGAATTAGAAATTAAAGTGATTAAAAGCATAAAAAGATCTCTTAAGAAAACAAATAGCTCTGTTAAATAGCATCAAGTCACTTTCCTCTTCTCCTTCAAAAGCATTTACAGTTTTCCTTGAATATTTAAATAACTTAAATGCTCAAATTCTAGAGTCTTTATACAATCTCATTTTATCCTCACACAAGCTTAGCTTCTATTTTCTTCACTGTTACTCCTATTAATGTCAGTATAGCATAATTTGGTTTAAAAATAACTGTAGGTGTGGTGGGGCAGCACTACCAAGCCCAGAGAAATCATGCATCACTAGTCACCAATGAAGCTGAGTCACAGCACCAAGTTTTCCTTTCTCATATTATTGTGCAGCCCCACTAACGTCAATGCAAATTTTATTCTGGGGAGAAGAAACAATTCATCTCCATTGAAGTCAAAAAGGGCTGGGTAAGCATCAAAGCAGTCTCTACTCACTGCAAAAACTCCAGCTCTCTCCTTGAGTCAATGACAAACACCTGTTAGTCATTTCTGTGCTTATTGTACTGTTTCTTTCTTGATTTTCAGCTAAAAGATCTTTGCTCCATGTTGTCTATTTGACAAATATAGATATGACAAACAAGAACATGCAGTTAGATCAGTAAGGAGTAAATAATATGTCACAGCAGTCGTTTTCATAGGTAAGATGCATCTCCAGACTGATGAAGATACCAGAAGAGTCAGCCTGGCTCTAGTAGATTTTATTTTCATCGAGAAGTGAAAAGAAAACTTTCCCTTTGAGAGGGGGGGAAAAAAGAGGAGGGTGAGGGGACTTGGTTTGGATTAAGAAAATGAATTATAGAAATCGGATCTCTGTCCTTTTTCAGAAAATTAATTAAGACTGTGTGTTTACAGTCCTAATGACAGAACTGGATACACATTTCCAGGCTTTCCTGACTGTGATTATAAATCTTTTTCCAGCAGGAGCCAAGGAGAAAAGGGAGTTGTAGGGATATTACAAGTGGAAGAAGCCTGAACTTGCAGTGATCAATTTTACCCTTTCTGAATGTGTGAACGGGTGCCAGCAAAGGCACCTGCTTATCTGGGCATTGTTGCCTCCTTTCTGTTATGAAAAGGCCATGTGTAATAGATTTCCATTTGGACATGCACATCTTTTACGTGGGAACTAAGCCTCATTAATGAAGTAATCTGTCTGCACCACTCTCTGAGCTGGTGTCCCAAAGGAGTTTTAAGAAAATCTAACTCATGTCAAACAATTATACATTATTACCAGGAAACAGAATTGCAGGACTACTTACTTCTGAGCTATGATACTTGGATTAACAGTCACAAGGTTTGTTTTATTGCCAACATCTCTGCTAACGTTTCCTGTGGTTGGAGGGAGGTTACACCTGAAATTAAGAAACATTTACTTAAATAGAAGCCCAGCAGAAATGCCTCACATATATTATTTGCAAATTCTTCTCTTGTGAAATGACGTTTTCATGTCAGCTCCCAGAGATGTCTAAGCACTTTGCAAATATTAAATAAGACTTACAGCACTTCTGGTAAAAATATTTTATCCGCTGCATGGATGGTTAAAATACAGCACAGAGAGTTCATTTTCATAAAAGTGCTCTCACAAATCAGATGCAGAGCTAAAATTTCATAAGGAATCCATCTATGAATTCCTTATCTGCCAGAAAATATTATCCTCCTTGCATAAACAATGCATTTTCAAAAAAATGTCTTCTACTATTTTCTGTTTAAAATCAGTTTATTTGATACCAGTCTCTCAGCTGGCAGAGCAATGGTGATGGCTGTTTCATGGAGCAGCCTAACATGTCTGATAAGGGAAATAACAGTTGCTGTAAAATAAAGAAGTTATTTCTTTTCAAAGTGAGTCGCCTAGATTTAGCATCTTAGTATTCAGATTCCTCGCATTTATTAAAGTCAATTATCTATTTTTTTAATTTGTAAAGACTAAATATTAGTCAAAAAAGAAAGGAAATGAGATAGAATCCAGAAGACTGCGTGGTTGGAGAAAAGACACTCAGAAAAGACCCTTCACTTGGTTACTCAGTTTGTTCTTCTGCAGAAACTAGATTCTGAGAGTCACATACTGAGAGAAGTGTGCTGAATCATTCCATGTTTTTTTCCACAGTGTTTAGGGAGAGTTCAAACAACTCCTTAAACTAGAAACCTAATTTTTAGACAGCCGACAGAGGTATTAACAGTCCCTGCATTATGCAGCCAACATAGGGCTAAGTAAACCTTTTAGCAACCTAGCAGTAACTGTAAACATTTAATTAAACATTTCATGTCAATCTTACTCTTGTTCTTTCTTTCTCTCCTTCTTTCTTTTTCTCTTTCTTTCTCTCTCTCTTTCTCCCCCTCTCTCTCTCTTTCTCCCTCTCTTTCTCTCTTTCTCTCTCTTTCTCCCTATCTCTCTTTCTCCCTCTCTCTCTCTCTCTTTCTCTCTCTTTCTCCCTCTCTCTCTCTCTTTCTTTCTCTCTTTCTCTCTCTTTCTCCCTCTCTCTCTCTCTTTCTTTCTCTCTTTCTGTCTCTTTCTCCCTCTCTCTCTCTTTCTTTCTCTCTTTCTGTCTCTTTCTCCCTCTCTCTCTCTCTTTCTTTCTCTCTTTCTCTCTGTCTTTCTCTCTTTCTCTCTTTTATTTTTATTTTTTAAATCTCATCTTCTGAGCCAAGAAAATGGATGCTTTTGTATAGACGCTAGCAGGATATCCTTGCAATCATACATGCATATAATCTTGAGCACCAAAGTTTTGAACTCTGTAAAGCAGCAGGAATACCCTTAGGAAGGCAGAAATGAGGAGCTACGTCAGGATCTTTCCTCATTGGCACAGACTGGCACCCACTCGCTTCCATTCGTGACAAGTTTCCTTAAACACTCGATGCCATTCAATAAAATCCATCAGCTCTTACCTAAACACGAAGTCGGAACGATCAATTTCAGCTCCACAGCTGGAGTTCTTGAGAATGCCTCCATTTCCAACCACTGCACAGTTCTTGAAGGGATAGGCTGAAAATGGAGAAGACTGCAAGCAAATAAAAAGAAACAGCCGAAATTTTATCTGTTTTTTAATTATTTCTTTGTGTACTTTCTTTTTTTTTCTTTCTTTTTTTTTTATTTTGAGCTTCGAGTGGCAAGGAATCCAAAGCATGATTTGTGCAATCTGTTTGCATTTGCAGGTTTAATCCAGCACCTCCCAGGGAAAGCACCCACCATTTAGGCCTCAGAGCTGCCAGGGCTGCTTCCTTCACTCATCTGTGCTGGAACTTTTATCCTCAAACTAGTTTTCGCAAGTCCTATGCCTAAGCCTGCACTGGAAAGGGCAGGGGAATAAGTGAACTATGAAATACTCCTTAAAGACCAAAGTACCTTTGAAAATGGAGATGAGAAAAGCAAGGCAAATGTTCTCAGAGGATTTAGTCCATAGACTTCATGTCTTGTATTAAAAAACATTCACCTTAAGAAACATGGTTGGCTACCAGAGTAGGCTGCAAATTGTGTTCAGTAGGAACTCCATCTATATTCTCAACTACTGGGCCCTGTTCAAGCCTCCTCTCTTCAGAGAAAACCTAAAAAAACAGTCCTGCTAGATGAATGCAGCGTATACAGGGAGTGAAGGGGTCTTTCCAGCAGGAGAAAAACAAAGCGGTTTTATTTTTAATTCAAAATATTGATGATACTGCAGCTATAATAAGAGTCAAAGATATAGTTCCTACCGTAGGCAGCATCCTAAAAATGTCTTCTGTGATGACGATGGGCTTTTTATTGTCCACCTCATAACTCATGTTACTTCTCAGCGGGGTGTTGTTTTGAGAAACAACAAAATTATGAACTGCATCACAGCAGGAAGCTAATTCTGACCTGCAAAACAAACAAACCAAACCCATTGAAAGACTGGTAAATAAGTAAAAAAGAGGTGGTAGAGAACTAAGATAACGACAAACAGTTCTAATTAGCTAAGTACCAAAAGGCTATAGGAACCCTTTATAACTGTGTTTCCTTTAAGTTCTCTTGCAAAGTCTATCTTGACAAAAAAGGAATCAGGAAGTGCTTAGTCCAAGACCCCCTTCTCTTATTCTATTTTTCTCTCTCATTCTCCCTTTTCCAATTGGTTAGAATCAGTCTTATCATTATCTTACCCATAATCAGTCTTATCTTTATTCCCAATTTTTAAGATTATCATAGAAACACAGAGAGTCTTCAATTAAAACCAATGATGGGTTTTATAAAGAAAATAAGATTCAGTCTCCAAAAAATTAATAAAAGGATTTCAATTAACACCAAACAAGTGACTATAAAAAAACAAAAGGTTGAAGAAAAAAAGAACCAAGAAGACAAAAGGAAATACTGACTACAGAGTTTTGCCAGCTGAACAGCTAGATGGTTGCAAGTCAATTAATTAATGATTCATTTGCTGGGCACAATATCACAGATGCTAAATAAAATTATATGACAACCTACAAATAAAGAAGATAGATACACTCTGTGTGGCAGCCAGATGGGTACCTACAAGCCACGCAATATACCAAGCACATTTCCTTAAGTAGCCAGAGGGTAAAAGGTTCCCTCATTAAACATTATGTAGGAGTGAAGTCACGCTACCACCAACTTTATGTAAACGTTATGTACGTAAATATCCTTTATTATTACAAAACAGTGTAAAAAGTTCCACATGCCCCTTGCAATGCATTTAGCTATAGAGGATGTAGGGATGCTATCTCTGCTACCCCTGGATCCAATTTTTCAGACTGTGAGGCTAAATCATTATCATTTACTGGACATACCTGTCTCACTAGGTGAGACATTAGAAGAAACACTAACCATTTAGAGAAGAAAATTCATTGATCGCAGAGTTGCCTGGAATTTTGAAAAAGATAATTGTTCCTCTCCTCACTGAGAAAGATTAATTATGAAAAAAATGTTTACAGGAACAGCCAGTGGAACAGAAAAGCTTTATTTCAGACTTTCTCAGTGCGTAAGGAAAAATAT
>JAUBOD010000469.1:380627-393911 GCA_032353885.1 Nothura maculosa | reverse complement strand
GCCGCCATGGCCGGGCGCTGGGGGCGCTGGCCGCGCGCTGCGCGCCATGGCGCCGCCGCTGTGAGGGGAGCCGGGCCCGCCCGGGCGGCAGCTCGAGCAGCAGCGAGCCCCGCTGGGAGGTTCTTGAGTGATGCGAAGGAGTCAAACGCAGCCGAAACCGCACCTGCGAGGGACCCGCGTTGGGGGGCGCTTGGGGGCCACCTCAGGGGACACGGCAGGTGGCAGGATGTGGTACAGGCATCAGGCGGGATAAACCTGGGGAAGAGGCACCATGAAGAACTGGCACTGCTGCTCTGCCCCTACCCCATCACCATTGAAGTGGAGTCGTCGCTTATTTAGGACCTTCTCATCCTGTTTTTGAGCAACATGCATGCTGCTTTCTTAAGTGTTTTGGTTATGGTTTTGGTAAATAAAGGTTTGCACAAGAAATATATGTGTATTTTGCTTTTTATTCCTTTCCTTAGCCATGTTTTCACCGGGCCAAGCACCACCATGAGGAGTGTTCCGGTATGGTGAGTTGCCCTTGTTTGAACCTTCATTAGGGAACGGTGACACAGATGCTTTGAGTTCAAGCAGCTCCTCGGCCGTGAACATGTAGCTGTGAAAATGAAGGAAGCAGGGACTTGGCTAGGAGACTAGAGAGTGATGAGGAGCTCCACAGCAAGCAGGATGCCCCTGCTCTGTCCGAAGAGCTTTGATGCTGCAAAGGGAGCTCGCAGCATGCCAGGAAACACCAAATTACCTCTCAGGGGGTTTCTCAGGATGCTGGTGAGAGGAAGCATGGCTCGCCAGAGCTCGTGCGGGTGCGTGTGGGCTAGAGAGCTGCCTCTATGGAGGAAACAGCTGCGGGCTGGGGTGGTGGGGCTTCATGTGCAGCCCCTCCGCGGGCAGCTCAGAAGGACTTGGTCATAGGAGAGGAACAGAAATCAGCCTTGAGGCTCCTCAGGTCCTGAAGGCGCTTGCTATTTTGGGGCTGTCACGAATCATGAACTTCTTGAGGCCGTCATGAATCATGAACTTCTTCAGCAAACTATGTTTTGCCAATAGATGTACTGCAGCTTCAGGCCTGTCCTCTAAATCCGGATGATGTTATGCTTGAGTAGTTAAGCTTTTCAAAGTAAATATGTGTTTTCTATGTTAGCAAATATTAAAATCTTCCGTCTCACAGGTTTCTCAGGAAAATTTAAGAGGAAAAAAAAAAGAAAATAAAGCAAGTTCCTAAAGCGTATGTCAAAGTAAGCTATTATCAAAGTATTTCATAATATCCATAAAAAATGAATAAAACACAGAATAAACTAGTCGTTTTAGAAAGCCTAGAAGTACTCCGCACCAGCTGTGTATAAAAGAAGACTAAGCAATACAATCTGGAAAATATATATTTTTTTCTCTCTCACTATTATTTCTCTCTGCTATACATTTTTCCCATGAGTTCTGCAGTATTGCTGTCAGCTAATCCACGAGAAATTTAGTGATGTCAGGGAGGACAATGCATTTCAAGCATGACTTCTCTGCCAACATCAGTCAAAATATCAACAGATTTTTTTCCCTTAGATCAAAAGGTTGATTGTTGTGTAATGTTAAAGTTCCTGCGGAGAAAAAGAGAAGATTATAAATGGTGTCTGTATAAATGAAACTTGGCACTTTGTGCTTGATGTTTACAAATACATTTACAAGCGTTTATTGATTGATTGTCACAATACCTCTAGGTGTTATCAGCCTTAATTTACTGACACAGCAGCTGCTACGGAGGTTAAGTGACCTGATGAAAAGACAAGATGGGGAATCAATGGTAGCTCAGGACTACAATTTAGCAACCCTCCCAGGTTTGTTTCTTGCATCGTATTTCCTCATTTCTTGCATCGTGTTTCCTCATATGTAGTGTCAGGTAACCAAGGGTCAATGACGAGGGCACGGGTGCCAAGGAGGGGACATGGGAGGGGATGGGATAGTGTACACCAGGACTAGCACTCACCGGGCAGCCAGAAGCTGCCATGTCTTGGCAGCAGCATCCATGAGGGGCAGCATCTCCCAGCTTCTCATTCCCATTAGTTCCCTGAGTCAGCAAGAACTGATAATCTGCCTTGCGCAGAAGGAAGATATCACTAATCAGCCAAGTGGTGTCATGATGCCTTTGCCACTGAGTTCCTGCACCTCTACTCAGCTGCTGATTTGGGAAAGTGAGTACCACCCTGAGTATAATGCTCGACCGTCTGCTGCTACCAGGTTGACTGTATGGCATCTCAAAAGAGGTCTCTTAGTGGCGTCTGTAGCGCTGCCTGGTCATATGACACTAGTTTAGCTCCCTTATTTCCAGCAGCTAAATCATATTAAGAAGCAATTAAATTTTATTAAATGCTTTCGTAGTTCTTCTTTCTCATCTCAGTGATACTCACCCCAAACATATTAACTATTGCAAATAGGAGGGTAGATGACTGGTTCAATTAGGAAAAAGGCAAAGGTACTAAAGATATTCAGTGGGGCTGTATTCCCACATTCTGGAAAAGCGGAATAGTTCCTGGAGTAATGTGTAACTGTTGCTTAGTATCTGGATATTCACAATGTAGTCATCAATGTAAGTGAATTGTTTAATCAATCAATCAATCAATCAATAATGTATTTCAAACTGGAAAAGAGTTATCATTTTATTGTTCCACAACCCCAGTTTCAAGACATTTGCCTAGAACAGCAGTGATGGCTCCTTCTGTAACATACAGGTCACTCGCTGCTGAGAGTCAAGGTGAGAAGTGGGACCCGTGGACAGGTCTTGAAGATGTCCAGCGTTTTATAAGATGTCACCTTGATTGCAGAACTTGCCTCCTCTGTGCGAAACAAGTGAGGTTTTCACATGCAAGCTGGCTAGGGAGTTTATGTGCTGCAGCAACATATCGCATCTGCTTTGCCAAATTCCTCTATTATTTAGTTTAACTGCGTAACCATCTTCTTCCCTATAGTAATCTTGATCCTTCTCCTTGGCAAATAAACGTGCGCTGCCCAAAATGTGCCTTTTAGCACAAGCCAGCTTGAGGCCAGTAATTGCACTGAAAGTCGGTGCTTTATGTGCCAGCCACTGCACAAGACCTTCATCCAATTAAGGGCACTTCAGGCCCTGAAACGCTCATGATCATAGAGCAACCTCGTGTGCATGCTCTCCTTAGCAAGCAGTGGGCAGAACAGGATCTTAATTCCAATAAAAGAGACTTTTAATGCAGGAACCCCCATGACCTCCAAATTATTAACCTAGAAGCAGAGATTTTTTGCTGTGTTCTCTTCTTCCAAATGCATTGGCCTTATTGGGTCGGAGTCAAAGAATATGTTCCTCAGGCAATGCCTGATGGCAGATCCCTAGGTAAGAAACCTTCCTCAGCTTCCAGCCATCAGTGGCTAAGGGACTCTTTCAACAAGACGTATCTGTGTGTTTACTATATTTTTCTTCCATGATTTTCTCTGATTGCTTTATAAAGCCATGCAAACTTTGGGCATTTGCAGCAGCTTGTGTCAATGATTTCCATTCAGTTTGAAATCTTTTCCATTACAATTATCCCTGGAACCATTTTCTAAGAAAAAAATCCTATTGTTGTTTGGAAAATCTGGTCTCCTATGCAAAAGGATGTGAAGCGGTAAGTATTCTTTCATGAAGAATTTTGTTACACATTGTGCAAATCAGCACTGCTGCTAATACAAATTCACAGCATCCATTGCTAGAATTCAGAAAGAGTTATTACGGAGCATGCTGTGAATCCAAATTAAAAATAATGCACAGCACTCAACCAAATCCTAATGGACCAATGGCACAACGTCAAATACATCAGGAGCAAAGACTTCTAATACTATTATTAAACCCCCAAACAAACAAATAAAACAAGTAAATCAGCGCTGACAAAATCTGCTCGAGCAACACTTCCTAGGCATAGATCAGCATGCAGCCTGACAGCACAGCTCCCAGAGGCTCTTGAAATGCTGGCGCAGTGAAGGAGGACTATGCCCTCCAGGATGGCACAAAACACAAGGGCTCTCATCAGGCACTATGGTCAATAGTGAAGTAATTACATCAAGCTAAACATTGCTTCCCACCAGTGAGTAGCGAACAATGTGGCCAGCTGCTTATCGGTAGAAAAATCCAATTTGGGATTGTGTGTTTGTCTAAGTACAGGCACAAGATATTCAGCGATGAAAATGAGAGGCCGTGGTGGTCTTTGGGGTAATGGTAGCGACGTGATGGATGGGCTGCCCTGGTCAGTCAGCATCATTTCTTATTGGAAATCAGAGCCGTAGTTTAGGAGAATAAATAAATGTATTATATGAGCAAACATCAAGGATTATTAGAAAGAAGAGAGGAATGGGATGGCTGTATCAAAGATTAATCTTGTGAGGGAAAAATTGTCCATTGAGTCTGATCCAAGATAGTGGCCACATCACCCGTTTCCAAAACGGTTCTTTGAGATTACAGTATACTGAAGTAAACTAGATCTTTCTATTTTTTAGCATTCTTACTTTTTTGGTGGTGTTGTTTTTAAAGTCTATATACAGTACAGTAAGCAACAACAAAAAAACCATGCCGATGTATGAGGATAGATTGCTTTACTGGTACTGAAGATAAAAGCAGAAGCAATGTAGAGCACCCTGAACTGATGGGTTTGTAGGATCTGGAACAAAGATGACAGAACTTCTGTCTTTAAACCGAGCAAAAGCCATTAACCTCATTAAATTGAGTTAAAAATATAACTGTCTGGATTGCGGGCTAAACCTTTTTGCCACATAAGATTGATTCACATGTTCTGTTCTGCAATATAAAATGTTGACTACTCCACAGAAACGTTATCTGCTGCAGAGGTCAGATTTCCATTTTCCATTATCGCGCCCCTTTTGAGCGGTTTACCAAGTTGCAAGGCAGTTGGTGCTAAAGCCGCGGCGCGGGCAAGGCAGGAGGGGCACAAAGCAGACCCGGATGCCCCAGACACAGCATCTGCAGCAGCTCCTGTCCAGGTAGGGCTGGGGGAGCCCGTCCAGGGGCCGTGGGGCCGCAGCACCTGCCTGCGGGATGCTCCTGGAGGAAGCTGCTCACTCAGGTCGTAGGGCGCAGCGTGGGTGTCATGAGGTGCTTGGGCAGGAAGCATAGCAAGGTCCTTCAGCTCAGACACAGCTTTAGATGCCTGAGTACTTCTGCTGACCTCCATGTTTGCTGCTGCTGGTTAAACACATGCCCAAATCCGCCGGCATCCCAGTGTGCCTCCGTAAGGAGCTGCTTACATATGGCAGGGGAACAGCTGTGCTTGGAAAGGGAAGACACAAACTCAGCTGCAGAAGGTCCCTTGGAAAGAGAGCGAGCACAGGAAAAACACCTAGCAACAAATCCCCTGAGCATTGGGGTAACCTTCCTGTTTCAGGAGGAAAAAATGCAACCCACAGACAGTTGTTTTATTTCTGTTTGCCTAGTGACAGACTGAGCCATTTATAAGCTCAGGCTGAAAGCCTTTACCTCCAAACACAAGTCTGGGCTACTTCACGAGCCAGCAAAGTACACATCCATTTGGGAAGGTTGGTTGTAAACTGCAGTCATCCCAAATGTTTTCATTATCCACTAGGGGCTACGAAGGATTTTTTTGCCTGAATGATGCTGATTCCGGAATGCAGCCTGAAATGGGCAGGGATAATTCAGTGTTCATGCCGACATGGGAGACAGCAGCTCCCCGGATCATTACCATTCTGCCTGGGTCCTACTGGTGCAAGTGGGACAGGAACAAGGATGCAGCCACTGCTGCACCTGCCTCAGCCCCTCTCCAGCATCACGGAGCAATGAGAAACCACAGCCAGAGCCACAGAGGGGAAGGGGAGCACAAAAGGGGGCAAATTGGGGCGGAAATGAGACCTGAGACTTTTTCTGCCCTGGCAAATCATCATTTGAGTTTGTCTCTCCCTGTCCTCTAAATAGGCAGTGCTTTGTGCAGGGCTACATCCCCACAATGAGATCTTTTAGTGTGTAAACACAATCTCCTCCATGATTCATGCATTAATTAAAAACAGCAATTATTTCAAATGTTACCTTCTGCACTTCAGGAAATATCCTGATTTTTTGTGCCTCAGTGAGAGACCTCACCAATAGCATTTTGCTCCTGACTCATTTTCATTAGGTTCTGCAAATATGCTGTAATTCTCACACAATCTATGTGCTGGGTAAGCCAGAGTATCTCTTACGGTTCTCAGATAACCACTTATGTATTTGTCTCCTTCTCAATTACTCTACTTCTAGAGAAGGCACATTTTGGTTTATTATTATCCAGTGCTTCCAATGTCCTGGCAGGGGAGAATTAAGGTCTAGCAAAGGGACAGAGCAAATGTAGGCTCAAAAGAGTGAGTGTCCATGTGAACAGAAGGGAACAATAAATACTCTTATATCGAGCCTTGTTTAAAGGAACAGTCATTCAGAACTGAGCTCCCGGGTGAGAGCTCTGTGGTACATATTCTTTTTTGTTTCGTTTTGTTTTGGTTTTGGATACCTTCTTTTCTTACAAGTTGATAAACCTTCTTTTTAACCTTGAGGGCTCTAACACCTATAGTGCTTACTCGCCGGGTTGGGCTTCATTAGAAATGCCCCCAAGTTATCCAGCTGAGCTAAAAAGACTGAACTCTTGGAAAAGAAAGAGCAGCAGGAGCAGGGAGGATGGGGAGAGCCGAGGCAGCGAGGAGGTGTATGGGGATCCACACACGTCCGGGCGCTGCCTCTGCAAGGAGACAGGGAAATGGGAGCTGTGAAGGCAGCAGCACAGGGGAGAGAGGCTGAGGGCATTTCCACCAGTGGGAAAGCTGGTGCTCAAGGTAACCATGATCTCATGCTGGGGAGATGCACATTTTAAATGCCTACTTTGTAACTACTTTACCTTCAGCAACGTGTTTGTATCTTGCACAAATGTGTATTTGGGCAAATAGCTGCGCTGATTTGGAAACAAGGAAACCACGCTTGAAATATGCATCTGGAGGAAATCTACTCAGGCTTCACAGATGTGCTTGTTTGGCATGGCTTTGTAGTACAGAGCAAACTAACACGTTATCAAAGTGTCCTTTTAGTGATTGCTGCTCGGAATAGCAGCCAAAGGAAACCTGCTGTCCACCAAGCAGATGGATCACGCACAGCAGCAGCGCTTCCTTGAACTGCCTCAAACTGTCATCCTCCATGTGAGAAGCTAGTTCAGCCTTTGCACTGCTCCTTTCCTCCTGGAATGACTCATTCCTCAGTGTTTACGGTGCAATATTCTTCTGAAAAATGTATTGTTTCACCAGGAATGAGACTGAGGCCACCAATTCACGTCAGGAGGCACTGGAGCGGTCTCTCTCTTCTCAGTCTCAGTGAACCAAGTCATCTGCACTGAATTGCTCATTTTCAGCCCTGTGCCACTTGCAGCACAACAGAGCTTCTAGCTATGCTTGAATACTGCAGAGTGGCAGGTTTCTGAAGGGCTGTTGTATGGCCTGTTGTGGGCTCTGCACCGAGTCCTGTCACACAGCAAACGGCGGCTGTCATGGGGCTCCCTGGGGTGCACACCAAGATTTGAAGCAAATTAATCTTTGGAAATTAAAAAGCATTAAGTAATTTAGAATCGTGTCATACTGATTTCTTTGTTCAGATAGCGTATTATTTGTAAAGCTGCAACACAGTGCTATAACTCAGTGTTTCGCTGTGTAATTACTGCTTCGTAGCCCAATTATAAACACTGTTTTACCGTTTACTAACATCTTGCATTAATGGAGCAGGCAGTTTATCTAGACTTATAAATTAAAGATAATGTGGTAAGTTTTTAATAAACAAACATAAAAATAAGTCAGGCTAAACAAATAAAAGTAAATGAGAGTTCAGGCCTAGCAGGTACCGCCACGTGTTCCACAGGAGACCAGGGGAAGCAGCGCGATGCCGGTGGCTGCGGGGGGAACGCAGGGAATCACTCTGGCAAAGCCCCTTGTGCTCACTGCACCTCTGTGCTGCCAGGGAAAGGAGTTTTCCTTCCTTCTGGTGCCCCAGAGCATCCTCGATCTCCTCTGCTCCCTCTGCCTTCACGGCTGCTCCAGGAAAGGTGCCGTTTGCCCAGCCTTTCCCTCAGGGATCCCGGACAGCAGCTCTGCTGACAATGGTCCTTTAGGGGCAGCAACATCCCCCCTAAAAGCATCTGCTGTTTCTCCCAAGTTTTTGGGAAGGTCGGAAATGAATTTTCCTGTCCATTATACTACTTAGTGTCACTGTCTTACTACAGTGTAAGAACTGCCATCCATTTCCATATTGTGCATTTTCTGAGTGAATTACTATACTTGTTGAAGGGGCTTGTATTTCTAATATATTCTCTAATCATGTTAATGCTCTGCAATATTTGGAAGTGTGTTCAATTCCTGATTTCATATTTAGATACCTCTCTTATACTCAGGTATGGAGAACATTTTGCAAAATAAGACAGGCAGTAAATATAAACATTCCAAAGATGCCTCCAATTCATATTTTGTTTATAATGACTTGTAGATATTGTGTTTTACTAGGCTGGATAAAATGTAAGATGAACAAAGGATATACTAAGGAGCTGTAAGAAACTTGTAAGGATCTCTGGTTTTTAAAGGATGTTTAAATGTTATATATTTTGTGTAAAACATCAACCACATTAAATTATCTAGTTATTTATAAGAAACAAAAGTCTATACTAGTTAAGCAGTTGGGACACCACAGATGATGGTGACAACCATCATTTAGAACATGTGCATCCACATCTGAATTACTCACCCTTGCTCCATTTATGTTTAAAGGAATATTATTCTCTACTGGAGAGTAACTTATCCCAAAGCAAACACATTTACACATCTCACACTTTGGAGATTTCTGAGTAAACAGAATTGTAGTTTGCAATAGTGTTGTTTGTAACTATGTGGCTGACACTCCTTCTGCAGAGCCACTATGGAATTAAAGCTCTAGAAAGAAAAAAAAGTACCAGTGTTATCTTTCTGTGACCACATATTATATATGGTGGGGTATCAAAGCACAAGCGTTAGATTTACATGGCCTCCCATGATGTTATATGTAAGATTAAGGGAGTGAAACATCAACAAAACATGAATTATTTAGTTTTTCTAGACAGAGGATTGCAGGTGCTGCCACTCTACCCTGGCCAAACACAGCATGGATCCTTTTTTTTTTTACTTACATGAATATCCTCATTGGCATGTGTTATCCACGCAGTGGATGAAATGATACATTGACTCTGACTTCTTCAATTCTCCTGGAAAATAGAATAGGGTTTTTTTTCTTTTTTTTTTCTTTTTTTTTTTTTTTGAAAATGGCTGTCACATTCTTCCCCACATCACTCCATCACTCTCTGTGTTAGCACAAGGAAGGAGTTTTCCAAGCACCTACCATAAGGATCAAAGGAAATTTCACCGTTAAGTCCATAAAGAGCAGAATTACGTTTGTTGACCTCCATCATTGGAGTAAGTCATCCCTCCTCTGCAAAATGCTCTGGGATCCTCACACTAGAAGGCACCAGGGCATTCCTGGGCTTGCTGCTTGCAGCAGTGCTGCTCAGCAGCTCACACAGGGGTGCTTTGGCAGCTGCATTGCAGACATCCCCTTCTCCTCAAAGCACAAATCCCCTTCAGCACTATTACCAGGGAGCTGGAAAAAAAATACAGGCTTTAAATGTTTATGTACATCATCAGAAAAGTTATTTAATGCCAGACTATGTGCTGTTATACTCCAGAAAGCTGAGAGAGGAGCAAATCAGTGAAATCTCCTATCCTCTCCGGCTGGACATGCTCCTCGAATAGAAAGAGCTGCCAGAGGGTTTATTGTACTCGGGCATAAATGTGCCAGGTGATTACAGATGATAAAGCACCTGAGCGGAGCCCGTGGCCGCGGGCACAAAGAGCCCTGCAGCCTCCGAGGCCGCGGAGGACACGCAGAGCCCGGCCACGCACAGCGAGGCCTTTCAGCAGGGCACTGCAGCCAGAGCCCTTGCCGAACAAAGGGAGCCAAACTCCTCTAAAAAACAGTTGGCTGCATTGTAAAAAAAAATAGAAAAAGAAAAGAAAGGGAAAAAAAAACCTTAAGCTGCAAAATAAATGAAAGAATCACCCTATAATTGCTGGAAACTGTCAATCAAATCAAACCAATGCCAGAAAGCTATTTCTAAATCCTTTCTGTGAACCTGTTTCAAGAACTTTTCTGTGGTGCATTTGAGCATGCGGTTAAAGAAGCAGAAGTATTAGAAAAATTTCCACCATGCAAAACACTCAGAGCTATTTTGATTTAGTAAGTTCCTCATTAACAAGTAACTTGTTTTACAGGCTTTACAAGGAAGCTATAAAATTTTCGTGAAAACTAAAATTAATTTAGCTTGCACCGTGTCACATACAATGATGAGTTTCACTGCAATAAGAATTTGCTCCATGCCTCTCTACCTCAGATCTTTTCTCAAAAGGTATTTAGTGAGGAGCCCTATTAGTCTGAAATAAAGTTTCTCATCAGATTTCTCCAGTGTGCATGCTATTTTTCATTTGAAAAAAAAAATAGACATTCCTTGGGAAGCTTCCTGATACTTGTTTGTCTATGCTTTAGGTAAGTATCTTCTGTTTTTACGTGAGAGCTGGAATCATTTCCGCCCATGATACTCTGTACCACACCCATGATACCAATGTGCATTCATCAGGTGATTATATTGCCGTGCAATTAAAACGTAAGCAGTCTGGTCAAGAGTTAGCTTCATTTGAAGTTAAAAATTAAATTAGACTAGAAGTCATTGCCTTTTCCCTGTCTGGGATTAAAATGATAACCTACTTTTGAGATCAGGAAAAATATTCCCAGGACAAAATCTCAAGAAACTGAAGGATGCCGCTGATTTAATTAGGCATCTTGTGATACTTAGTGTTTTTCCCACTGCTCCGTCACTGGAGTCATGAGATCTTGAGAGGCTGAATGTTTCCTTTAAAATTTTACTGCTCTGCCTTTAAAATTGCTAAGAATAAAAACAGAAAAAAAAGAAGAAAGGTAACCTCTGAAGGTTAAAAATCAGACAGCATAACTTTTAAATGTTTTGGATTAATTGCTTTGTTCCTTTACAAGGCAAAGTTTTTGAAAGCCTATCATTTGCAAGGTTAGCTATTTCCTCTTTCTTTTGCAGCAGCAAGCAACTACTACTCACAAAAGACTCTGTATTTCAAGGGGATAATTTTTAATCCATTCCATAGAATTTGGTCCTTAGAGGAAGGCTGCAACCCCTAGAGCAAACAAGATGAAGCAGAAGAGTCATATCCTGCAGCAGAGCAGAGCCCTGGAACCACCGCAGTGCAGCAGCTGGAGAGCTGCAAGCCCCATGGCTGGAGCTGCTGCTACATGGTAGGTAGCCACATGGCTACCATGTTGTAAATACAACCTGGTGTTTATAGCACGAACAGCTCCATGGCCACTGGCCTCCTCTTAATCAACAAGCAGGATTAGTTCCTTCCTCAGATTAGCTAGCCATATTGGTGATCAAGGACCAGGTTTGGCCCTCACATTGAACCTCTGAAGGACTTCTCATGATTTTGCCTAAAACCCTCTTGAACCCCTCCACCAGGTGGAACCGACTTCTATGTTTTGGTTGGGCATTGTGTGAAAAAAAGGACTCTGCGGTTTCATTTGAATTAAATCTTCAATAATCTCCTCACATGATTCTTACGGTGCAAAAATATTCCAAAAAGCTTGAAAACATTTATAAACACAACTTGTCCAAAAAAAAAGGAACCATTTCTTCAATATCTGTGTGTTAGGGCAATTTCTCTTTTTTTTTGGTAATTAATCTGCCAGTTCTCTACACCACATCTCTAATGAGCACTTTTTGCACACATTCAAAATACAGTAACCCTGACTACCTTTGACCTCTGCTTGTATGAAAACATTGAGAGATAGTCACAGAAAATGTCAGGATATGTAGAGCAGAACAACAAAAATAATGTTTTATAAAGGCAAAGAAATGTTATACTAGATTACATCTTTTACTTGCAGTAGAAAGAAAAGCAAAGAAACACAACTTCAAGACTCTGTAGAAGAGTCTAATGTGAAAGAACTATTTATAGGCGCTCCGTATTATGTTAATATAGCTTTTCCTGGCATACAAAAGCTTCCCTTGAGAGCTTTTACAGTACGAGAAGGAAGAAAGGAAAAAAGGCAGAGGCTCTTGCAAACAGAGCTATGATAAAAGCTGTTGTCATTACAGGAGATCATCAGAAAGAGAGCAGGAGATGGTGAGGTACCATTCGTCACTTTGAGAAATGCTGATGAGCAGTTCTGGGACGGGTAGGACTCGCTACAATATTTATGAAGAGGGATATATTATCAGAAGACTGCATTTTTTCCTGTTTGTGAGCTGTTTACAAGCTCATCCTGATTTCTGCCAGTGTGTTTATTATTTGCAAGAATTCATTCTTACACATCACTCAAAACAAAGAGAAAAGATGCATTTCTATTTGAGCACAAATTTCATTTCACTGAAATGGATTTTTTGGATAAATGGGATGAGAAATTCTCAGCTTTTAGATTGTATGCAAACAGGCCGTTTTAAGTGGGCTGCATTCATTGTGCTGAGGTCATTGATCAAGTTATTTCTTTCCCTCTCGATGGCTATATGCATGAAAAACAAGCTTTTTGAAGTGGGAAAACAGACGGGAACTGATGAACAATTGACAGTGAATGTGAATAATGGGCAGCAAACTGAGAGGATATCTGCATCAGAATATTTCAGGCTATGCTCTATTTCTGATGGCTTGGAGGAATTTAGTAGCACTTTGTCCATCTTCACATTTTCACTCATAGAACCCCAACTTTTTTTTTTCGGAGATTTAACTGAGCTTGCTTATTTGGAATGTAAACTAAATTATTTGCATCAAGATGTTTTTCCATTAGTTCGTACTAGCAGGATTAACGAGTCCCTCAAAATATTGCTCATTGTGAAAGCATTTAAAGAAGCGGTCACGCCATGGACATCACCGTTTTTTACCGGCAGTGCTGCTGCCTTGCGTAGTGTTCAGCAGGGAAAAGGAGACAGTCACCAGGTGGCACGAGGTGGCACCTCGGCCACTCCCTTCCATGACGTCCATGGACTTCACCCATGGCTAAGTCCAACCATCAGCTGCTGGTGGTGGCCTGGTAGCACCACTGACGACCTGGCTGCCCTGCAAAGGACAAGCAGCTGCCCTGTCAGGGAGTTTACAAACCACACAGGCACTGGAAAGACTTTAAAAATCAGTTGCCTCCACACTAAAGTCATCTCATAAATTCCTGTA
>JAUBOD010000469.1:370380-380574 GCA_032353885.1 Nothura maculosa | reverse complement strand
ATGCTCTATTTCTGATGGCTTGGAGGAATTTAGTAGCACTTTGTCCATCTTCACATTTTCACTCATAGAACCCCAACGTTTTTTTCGGAGATTTAACTGAGCTTGCTTATTTGGAACTTAAATTAAATTAAATTAAATTAATTAATTAAATTATTTGCATCAAGATGTTTTTCCATTAGTTCGTACTAGCAGGATTAACCAGTCCCTCAAAATATTGCTCATTGTGAAAGCATTTAAAGAAGCGGTCACGCCATGGACATCACCGTGTTTTACCGGCAGTGCTGCTGCCTTGCCTAGTGTTCAGCAGGGAAAAGGAGACAGTCACAAGGTGGCATGAGGTGGCATCTCGGCCACTCCCTTCCATGACGTCCATGGACTTCACCCATGGCTAAGTCCAACCATCAGCTGCTGGTGGTAGCCTGTAGCACCACTGACGACCTGGCTGCCCTGCAAAGGACAAGCAGCTGCCCTGTCAGGGAGTTACAAACCACACAGGCACTGGAAAGACTTTAAAAATCAGTTGCCTCCACACTAAAGTCATCTCATAAATTCCTGTACAGGGCATCCGATTGCAGATACATAAGTGAAAAGCTCTGGCTCAGAGTCCTGCCAGGCTGCACCGGAGCTTGTCTTGGTATGCAGGATCTGGATTTACTGGCTGAATGAGCTCAGTGATCAGATCTTATCTCGGCCTAGAAATCATTTAGATCAGATGTAAGGATCTATGTGAAGTACTCACACCACTTCCTTTTGTATTTTTCCTAGCACTAGTCTTCAGTTATCTATCTCAACCTCTTTTGGGTCAGAGACAGAAAATACTCAATAACCAGAAACTGCAGGTTCAACAACATGCATAGAAAATTCATCATCACATTTATCTCATTCAAGATGTTCACAGGTAAAATGAGTTGTTCTGTACATATGTTTTATTGGGCATATTTTCAAATCTTATCCTACCGCTCCCCAAGGAAATAGGCACAAAGCATCCTAGACTTACGGATCTCGTTCTCTCCATACTCCTAGGAATATAAACATTCTTCTACTTTATAAGTCACCAGAAGGTAACCAAACTGTTGCCTGCGTCTGGACAATAAGAGGAAGAAACAGTAAAAACGAAACAAAACAATTTCTAAAATGAAACATCCATGTTCACATAAACGCTGTTCCTCAGACCTCTCCCATGCATTATTCAGGCTCATAACCAGCTCTTCCCAGACAAGACAAAAATATTGTCCCTCTAACACGGAGGATAGATGGATTTTCCATTTCATTAAGCTTATGAGGGTTTGCTTTTATCAGTCTCCATCACCAGCCCCGGAAGTCTGCTCTTAATACCCAACAAGGCTGATGTCTAGGTATGACTGCAGCTTTTTCATGTTTTATTTAACAGCTTTTTTTTCATTATTATGACTTTAATTTAACTCACGTTCCAGATGTGGTTTATCTACTTAATAGTAGAATAGAATCTGAATAATACTTCAGTATAATTTGAGATTAACATAAGGATGCAGGCCTAGGTGAGTTGCTAAACAGTAATCCAAATCTAAAACACAACACTTAGCTCCTGTAATAGGACCTACTTTTAATTTTTATTCTAGCATTGTCTTGGTGAGTGTATGTGGAAATAAACTATGTTAAATCTGCTAGGTTAATGAATTCATTTATATTCTTCTTTTCAACTTTCTTTACCATACTTTGTTGCTGAGTTGCCCTGAATTTTCAGTGATGCAACTGGATAGAACTGAATTGGAAAAAGCTGACATTTCTAAATGTATCCAAGTAGGAAATGATTCAGTGACTCCAAGGAAAGGAGCCAACTGTGAAAGACCATTTGCAATATGATATACTTCTATATCTGGAAACCTAAACCACTCTTTTGTTTTATGAGCTTCTAATCTTTCTATTTTAGAACAGTCTTTTCCTCTTCCATTGGAAGATTTTGATCACGTGCTGTTTTCTTCTGCATCCATAGGGAAGGATTTGCACATTGCAACTTTCTAAGGAACGGCTAAAGCCGATGGGCCATGTCCTCTGTGCAAAATCCCACTGGATCCCACATTCAGCACAGGCCAAGCTGTAGGCCTCAAGCCCAAGGCACTGCAGGGCACGAGGCCAAGGCAACTAGTGACCATCTGAGCTGCCACCATTTCAATAATTAGACTTTGACCTTGGAATTAAAATATTAATTTGCGTTTTTTACTGAAGTGGTCATTGAAGTATGCAAGTGATGTGGTCTCTTTTTATAGTAGTCTATTTTACAGCACATTGAGCTATTGTATGCCCTGGGAGAACTATCAAATGCTTGTTTTCTCTAATAAGAAAACTGCTGAGGCAAATGAATAACCTTACTGTTTCCAGTACATTTCACACCGATTCATTTCTCAGTTTTATCAAACAAGCTGCCACTTGCTTTGAGTCTGTTTCAGCACGCCAATGCTTGACCTTCCAGAGAAGATATTGATGTCACTGAGCAGATGTGCTCGAGCCCTCGAAGGACCAGGGTTCCCATCAGCACTGAACGATACCATCCACTTACATCTCCCTCGTTCACTTTGCATTCTTGCAGCTGCAGATAAGCCTTTTGTGCGTGTGTGCATATGTGACTAAAATATGTCTTTAGTTGGTATTTATGATATTTTCAGTTAAAAAAAAAAAGCCATGTGTCTGCCCGGGAGAAGCGTAAATTCATAAATGAAAAAAAAAGTGAAATCCATTTATTTTTCTAGTTTCTTTTCCATGTACTTTCCAGGTTTCCCTGAATCAGGGAATTTGTAGCATGGAAAAGCTGTTTTTGACATGTTGATAGAGGGAACAGCCATGGTGTTTTCTATTCAGGTGCTTTTGCATCCTAACTTAGTCTATGAACAGTGTTCCATAAACTACTATCATTAATATTAAATACAGGCTGCTCTTCTTTCCAACATCTTCAGAGCGCTGCTGGCTTCTCTATTATCGTTAAATAGTCTCAATCTTCACTCTGTCATCTAATTGCTAGTGGCTCTTTTCTTCTTTAAATTGCACTGACTTGTCAAAGGGATATATCATTCTACTTTTGCAGTATGATAGTAATTTGGAGTGGCACTGAGATTTTAATTAATGGCCCATGACTGATGTACAGAGCTCTAAAATCCTTTCTTTCAAACATACATAAGCTCTTCTGCTATACTATTGTATTCTACACTTAAGTACTTAAGTCTATCTCTGAATCACAGCTTTCCTTGCCAGCAGTCATGGCATCAGTCATGGGCATTTACATAGGAAAAGTGACATTGACATTTACTAAGAATTACATTTCTTTTTGTCATTGTGAAGTAATCTTTCGTTTTGTAGAATCTGATTTTTTGACTCTCCTGAACTCTCCTTTCATAATTGTAATATTAGGGATACTCAACTGGTTGCATAATGAGACTGAAAATTTCAAGAAGGACATTCACATTCTACTATATTGCTGATTTGATCTGAAAAAGTAACCTTATTTTTTTCAGAATTTTCTGTAACAATTCCTATAATGCTCTTATACCACATTTTATTGGACTGGAACTAGTTGGTGGCTGGATAAAAAAAATAACTAACAAACTCAGCAATAGCTACAGAAATGATGCTGAGAATATTTTTCCACCCAGCTTCTGAGTACAATTAGGATAGACGTTACTGAGGAATTTAAATGAGCAATAAAGTGAAGGTCCTCTTGGACCACACAGTTAATTATATATTCCAAAGGTGTTATACGCAAAGTAATGAAGTTGGACTCGGTTTCATCATAGATTCCAACCAGGCAACGTCTTTTCCTGTATCTTTTTTTTCTCTTGTGTTGCTAAACTTTGCTGGATTCGTTCTAGTAATAAGCATCGCATTCCTGGAAAACTATTTCATTCTTACAATGAGTACAGTCAAGAGTTTCTTCTTTTAAGCCAGTAGAAGTGGAATAGATGAAAAGGCAGCGTGGCCTTCTGCCACACAGCCAACTGCATCTCCTCAATACCTGGGAGCATAGACTGACTGGGGCACCTTGGCCCCTTTCCATTGGGAATGAGCCTGGAGAGGAGCCCCTATCTTGACTGCAGGAACCTCACCCAGGAACTTGTGAGGTCTCTTCCATATCTGTTCCTCATGGAGATGTTCTAGCTCGCTCATGAGCGTGCTAACTCTCTTCCTAACACATATTTATGTCAATCAGATTGGATAGCCAAGGACATAAGACCTTTTCTGAAGTAGGAGTGAAGGGCAGTGAATCCTCGCCCTGCAACACCCCGCTCTGTGCTGGTGGAAAGGCTCTTGCATCACAGCATGACTGGCAGCAAGGGCAGGATTCCACATGTAGGTTGAAATGTTCTTTGGATAAAAGGTGCCGTGTAAGTGTCAGTCATCGTGTTCCCTGTTGGCAAAGAGTTAGGTGACTCATTTTATCACCAAGGCTATTCCTAGAAAAAGATAAGATATGTGGCTTAGAAAGACAGAAGACCTCCAAGTACAAGAAATCTTATAGTCTTTATAAGGGTGTCTTAGGTATCTCAATTAAGAACTGCTGAAATCCTGAGTGATAAATGATCGGAGGAAATAGCAATTGGTTTATATTAGTCATTGTGCAGTATCTCCTAAGGACCAAGTAGGGGCATCAAAGATCTGCTGTGCAGGAGGCCACAGACACATGTATATGCAATGGAAGAAAGTTTTACAGGCAGAATTGTGGTTCTGCAGTACTTTACAATATGCTAAAAGCTGCATGAGAAAGTCTTCAACGTCCTAAACAGGTATCTCCAGTGCAATGTTGCTCTGTTTCCCATATATCCTAGTATTTCCATTATCAGTCTTTTCCTGGCTGTAGCAATGATTCTCGCTCAGCTGGCATGTCTCATTAGAGAAGCAGTGTCTGCATCAGCATTGTAATTTGTGCAGAGAATATATTTTAAAAAATGAGTTGCCCTACTGTTCCTGCCTCGTTTTGCTTTGTGGAGCCACCTCAGGGTGCTCAAGCTGGATTCCTTTCAGATTAAATTAAACCAGAGGACGTGCTCCTGGACAGTACCGAATGTGCTCCAACCACTAACGGCATCAGTCCCTCCTCCCTGCCCCCGGTAGCGTGGACATTGGATCCTCTGTGCCAACTGTTTCACTCTTACAGGTCTCCTCATGTTGCACCTCGCTGCTTGCCAGCGTGGGTGTCCATTCAGACGCTCCAGCCAGAGCCTTGCTGATTTATGCCATTGAGGAGCTGGGCAGCAGGACGGAGCCTCTGCTGCTTCCCATTCAGTCAGGGCATGTCAGCAGTCACATCTGCAGGCTTGCAGCTTTTATACCTCAAAACCTGGAGACTGGGCTCACAGTTCACACATCAGAGTGTCCACTGCCCTATATTCTGCCCTATATACCCCACACAGTCTCTAGTCTCTTCCCTTGTAATTCCTCACAACCTTCCCCTTTCTCTTCTCTACACCATGGGAGCTCTATTCCTTCCCTAGATATAACAGGAAATCATTCAAAATTGCAAAAAAAAGAAGTTTAAATCTGTTGTGTTAGCAATCTTGAGGCAGACCATTATCATGCTAGAAGGCATTATGCATATTGCTAGACAATTATTTCACCTGTTTTAATCACTGTACAAACTGCTTCTGTTCCTATACTCTCTGCTGTTTTCTTGTGTTCCTATCTTTTCTGCTCTTTTATATTTCCCCAAATGAATAAATCTTGGAGTAGAGCATTTCCTGAAATGTGGGGACTTGCTAAACACCAAAATTCAAAAATTGTTCTATTCCAGGCAGAAAAAAAGACATCAAGGTGAATATAGAGACCTGAAAGCTCAGCTATATGCACCTGTTCATCTCTTCATAGACGAGGTTCAGATGAGTACATCTCACTTCTAAACTTGTCCTGACACTACTGGGAATGTTGGCTCACAGTGAAGGAAATGAGAAAACCAAGGAGCTCTGCCAAACTCAGTGCTACTAACACTAAAAGTACTGGGAGCAGAGGGAATACTCACTATTCCCCTTGTCACTGACAAATTTGACAGTCACATTTCATTTTCAGTGACATATTCAGGCAGAGGAGGGAAATACCAAACCAAGTATTCATATCTTGGCCAGGGTCTGTATGGAGAAAGGCCATCAGTGATGTTAAGGAAACTTAATTAAAAAATCCATATATTTCAAGGTGTAGAACAAGGTTTTCAGAATTCAACCAGTCATGATGATAACTTCAATGAGAAGCGAGATTTCCTACCAGAGGTCATATATGCATGCTGCTGCCATTTACCCTGATGCTATTGCCCCCCACAATAAACTCCAGTAAAGCGAAATGAAGAAAGGAGGCCCTACCAATACAATGATACAAAAAACAACAGCAAAGTAACACACTAACCCATAGAGTCAGAACAAAAATTCCTGACGTACAGGACCCAGACCTGGGCTTTTTCTCGGATTGGCTGTGGCATAAAACAAGGAACAACCTATCCAAGATTCAGAGCTGGTTGTTACGTGTTTTTCAGGACACCTGACACAGTCTCCTTTCCTTTGACAAAATCCAGCTTTACAAAGCAAACAGGTAGGGAAATAAAATTCCAGTGGTATTTATCCAAGGGCAGAGAGAGCTTTTTACCTGAAGTGTGAGACCCAAATCTAAGTTTGTTAATAAAGTCTGTAAATTCAAACATCACCAAAAGTTACGGTCAACTTTGCTGAATTGCGGTGCCTGTGTCTCACCAGTTTGATGAAACCTCTTATATTCACAAAAATAAAAAGCTTTTCCTACCATCATTATACTTAAAAATAAATGCAGAAGTATTTTCTAAGGAGAGACTCCCCAGTGTGAACTGGTGCTGCCCTCAAAGGGCAGGAAAGGCCCAGACCTGCGTATCAGCAAGACAGCAATCTGGAGAAGGAGCCTTCAGGAGGCTCTTGCTTGACTAGAAGCCTTGAGTGTGGCATTTACAGATGAAAGATGCAACATATCTTTGCTTTGTGCACTGATCTATCAGTTGGAAATGGGTTCGGATGTGGCCAGGTGTACATTTTTTTCCAAAACCTGCTATTGCTTTTGTTGTCCCACTTTGCTATTCTTAGAGCCGCTTGTGGCCTAGACACTTGCAAGTCACTTTTCTTATTTACTGTCATTTGCTGATAAACCCATCTCTCCCAGTCTCATTCAGCCTCGGGTGCCTCCTGCAGCTGCTATCATCATTGTCAGCTACTTGAAAAAGAAAAATAAATGCAAAACATGCCTCCTTCCAGACACGTTATCCTCCATATTTCATCTATAGAGGCTGCCTTTCACATCATTAAATTGCTTCACCTCCTGCTGTCAGCTGTGCCTGCAGAGCTGGGTAGGTCGCCTTCCCTCCTGTTCAACATGGTACAACATTCAAAATAGCTGTGATTCGGAACAGGAAAAATAACACTTTGCCTCTTTCATCTCTATTGTCTCAGGGCTTTCAATAACCACCTTTCCAGTGGTTATTTATTGCTGCTAACAACACAGTAGTGACTAGTCCGGTTCATTTTGCAAACATAGAAGAGCACATTTGGGGGATATTATGGTATCAGTGCAATTTTTCTTGAGTTAATGTGAGTCTTGTGGCTTAACTGTCTCTTTCACATTCATATCCACTCCCTCTACTCCCAATTTTAGGAAGCATCAGTCCCCAGACACACAGATCCTCTTCATATTACTGCTCAGCTTTACTGCCACTGTTTTTCCTACTGATATTTTTACAAACAACTGTCTCCCATCTTCTGAAAAAAGTCTATGTTTTATAGATAATGTGTATTACTTCTAACAGCTAATAGCTTCAATAATTGCTAATAACACTTATTTTTTTTCTACTACAGAGATCTATATTACTGTTCTTGATTTCCAGAATAGTTCTCTAAAGTCTCTTGAGTTATCCAATCAAGTAAATAGTTTTCCTAGAGTGCACATGATATAAATTGTGGTTGTCAGGAATATTAGTGTAACAGGCCACTACAGACACTGAAACATGCTGGCTTGGAGCAATACTGTCAGTTAGTTTGGCTTAGAGCGGGCTGCCTCCTTTTTTCATCTACTATTTCTTCAGATTATCTTTATTCCTGCCTTTTTTATTGCCTTTATTCCTTGTGCTAAAAAGCTGTAACTTAAAGTTCTTCAGAAACTCCTAAATCAAAGAATGCTCTATGATGCATGGATTGAAAGAATAAACAGAAGTAGGTTCAAAACCAGAGACATTGGTCTCTAAAACAAGGTGTTTCAAGGAGATGTAGATACAAACTACAGGAAAGCTGAAATTCTACAGAGGTGTGTCAAGACAACAGGAAAAAAAATAACCAGCACATTTTCTGGGAAGGTAACAAGAAAAAGATAGCCCTGAGGCAGGTATTTTTTTAATATTGCTGAGAAAGAGGCACTAGATTTTCCTCTAGTTAGGTTTGCATAGGTATATGTTGTAAATGTTGAAGTCTGAGCCAAAGATCAAACAGCACCAAAGACATTGAAACTGTATTTCATACCTAAGAAAGAGAAGCTCTCTTGAAAGACATCAGTTTTACAGGAAAAAAACAGCCAGAAGAAAACTCTGAGCCATTTACAGCAGATTTAAAAATTGACTCTAAAAAAAAATCATATACTCTTACCATAATCACTGCATCAGAGCAAATTGTAATGGGAGGGTAGATATCAAAATCACAGAAAGAAAAAGATCTAATCAACAGACTGATTTAAAATGAGAAAAATCAGAAATTATTTATCATCAGCAAAATGGAACCAGACCTGATTGCAGAAGCTAGAGTGAACAGAAGACAATATCACATTAGAGTGAAAAAACAATCCATAAGTGATAGAAACATGGAAAGACAGAGAAAATTAGGGACTTTCACAGTTTCTGCAGTCTAAAGATTGAAAAACACAATCAGAGTCAATGTGCTGGAAACAACGTTAAAGATCACTTAAAGTCTGTGCTTCTTTTTTAACATCATCAGCATCCAGACTTCGGCTAGAACCGTATCATTTGGAAGCAAAAGCTTTTGTATAAGCTTGCAGGTCAGGACTTAGTACATCTGCAAAGGAATAAGTCATTCATACTCCATACAATGAAAAAGATTTTTCAAAAGGGAACAATGTGAGGAGGATGTCTCAATAAAAAAGATGGAATTCTTATTAAGTATAAGTTTGTGCAAGTTTGATATTGATACTTGAGCTGATCAGAGATCTCAAAGGAAAAACTTGGCCCTGACATGCTGGGCTCAGGTAGAATGATAGCTATGGTGGGTGTCTGAGAGCTTCATGTGAAAGGGCAATATTGTCCTGAAAATTCATTTTTATAGAGTGGACTGCTGCATCTATTCTAAGGTGGGAAACAGGTCAAATACCCAATATTCTTTAAAAGTATAACAAAAGCCCATGAAGAGAGAAAGCAAAAGCACAATTAGAAAGAATGAAGGACGAAAGAGTCTAGAATTATTGAACAAAAAGTCTATTTCAGAGCAAGCAGATAAAGAACAGAAATAAAATAGCAGAAAATACTATTGCTATTAAAAACATAAAGACATTCATGTTTTATGCATAATGTTCAATATAGCATGAAATGAACTTATTTATGCTAAATGTATATGTCCTGCATCTGGATTATTATTTCCACTGTTTTGAAATAGCACCGTGACAATGCAAGATACAATCATCTCATGTTTATATATTGGCCTCCATACACCAACTATGGCAATGATAAATAATTGACCACCACATGATTATGATTTTGGGAGCTTTTCAAAAGCTCATAGGTTACAGTCTAAAGCCTACCTGGGAAATAGTATTGAAATTCCCAAGAGGATGCTTGAAGAAGTTAGTGAGTAAAGCACTAATTACAGAGCACTACTTGTGGTACTGGGATTACTATTTGTTATTTAACAGGAGGACACTACCTGATTATGTAGCAACTTTAAAAGAGATAGTAACAACTCCTAAAACATATAATAATAAACCTTGCACAAGCCAAAGCTTTTTTATAGTCCTAGAAAGATTAATATAAAAAAAAGAAAGTTTAACAGAAAATAGTCACTTAAGTTTCTAATTCCTGTAGTGTGGTTATTTCTCAGTAACAAAAGTCATAACTGGAAAAAGAAACACTTTTAGTTCCTTCTAGAAAGAAATAAGGAAAAAGAGATATACCTGAATCAAGAACATTCAATCAGAGCAGGTGAGAAGCCTGTCAATAGGAAGGGACAGAGA
>JAUBOD010000469.1:346446-357805 GCA_032353885.1 Nothura maculosa | reverse complement strand
AACTAATGTAACAGAGTTCTATAAATATCACAAATTTAAGGCACAAAATGGTATTGGGAGGATAGAAGCATAATGAAGCCTTGCTTTTTATTAAATCATCAGATACACCAGAAAAGGTGTACTACACTCAAAAAAAAGTTATTAAGGAATCATAGAAGCTAGAAATGGAAGGCACTTATTCAAGTACACAGCAACATTCCAAGAACATTCCAAGAACATTCCAAGAATACTCCTTATCAATCACATTAAGAGTATTCTTATTTCCAGCTGCTTTGATACAGCACATCTACATTATTCTTTTAAAATCAGAGGTGCCAGAAGCAACCTCACTGGCTATCCTGGCACATGAGGTTTCTTACCCTGTTACCACATTTCAAACTTCTCTTTCTCAGTAACTAACCAGATCTTCCCAAATGCGTAACCTTGTCTTTGGTTATCTTAGGCTGCATCTCATTCTTGTCTATATTTACTCAATCTACTACTTGACTTTTCCCACTTGGGTGCTATATAGAGTAATATCATCTGTAAATTTTATTATGGTAGAGACCACTTGCAGATTATTGAAGATTTTAAAGAGGACTAGGTCATCACATTACAAGAGATTAACTGGGAAGGAGAAATAAAAAATGCATAATATGCTCATACAAAGCATAATTTCTATCTTAAGTATTTTATCCCACTTAGGTAATTATAAAAAAATAAAATTTTTCACTATTGCTACAGTCTCTAAATATAATGCCATATTTTTTCTGCATACATGTTTGGATTTAGAATAGGAACCATTCAGAGAATCCGTTTTACCCAAGAAGCAAGTCCTATTTCAGTCACTGACTAGAGAAAGGCAGGCACATCAAGACTACCCCACAGCACAATCTTTTTACCAGAAAATACATCTAAATGTAAATGTAAATTTGTACTGACAATGAAGAATTCAGCTCTTTTAAGAAAAACTTTTAGAATTCTGTGATATGATCCTCTAACTCAGATAATGTTGGATGTGCTGACAATACTTACAATGTAAAAGTATTATTTAACATAGCTTGCCAATCCAAGTAGAATATAATTAAGATCTCAGCTTTTGTTTAAACTAATTGCTCCTAATGGTACTTTCTCAGAGGCTCAAGACATCCTGAACGTTGATAAAAAATAAGGATTTAACACATTAAAATAGGAAAGATAACATTAAGCCACCTAGTCTATGAAAAACATCATTACCTAATTTAAATTCTCTTTTCCAGAAGAATCACTTTCAACACAATTTGCTAACTCTCCCTTTTTTGATGAAGGCTACAGATTTCATAATAACAAGCATAAGAGACAGCTATTCAGTCTGTTAAAGCTATTTGTCAAACTACTGAAAGTAAGAAAATGATTTTGTCTGAAGAAACGAACAGTTAAAAATCAAAGATGAAGTCAAGAATGAAAATGTACGTCTGAAGAAATGTTAAACTGCAAAAATAATACAATCCATATTATTTTGTGCACAGTTGTTTATTCTTGTTCCATGTTTTAAAACTTGGACTCAGAAAAATCACAGGAAGTTTTGGGGTTTTACCCTCATTTTTCCATTGAAAGCACCATAGTTACAGGAGTTGATTCAGTCGTCCTTTTCTACGATTACTTCTCCATAGAGCACCTTTCTTCTCTGCCGCAGCATGTGGAAGTAGAGTTGTGGAAATACTTGATCAAGGAAGAAAAGAAAATAAATTAAATGCAAATACAGTTCTGCACACTGCTCAGTGACACAGGTAGATGAGAAAAATGATAGCAAGTCATGAAGTTAAAGGGGGACTGAGGTTTGTTCAGAAAGTTTTGAAGAATTGTGCTACAAGTTTTCTGCAAGTATGTTCAAACAGTGATCTTCAGAGGTGGTATGTAAACGTATAGGAATATCAAAAAGATGCCAAATCTCTGATAGAACTTGAAGGACAATTTTAAAGTCATGGCTTCCAAGCAGGAGAAGCATCAGAAATTCTCAGTGAAACGATAACAAACCTCTTGGTCTACGAGCATAATGTGGTTTTTACTTAACTGTCCTCTTGGAAATGTTAGCATAAGAAAACGTATGTTTTGATACATGTAACAGGATGGAAAAACTCCATTTAAACAATCATTATAAATCAAAGCTTTGAACAAGAGAAATCAGGCTTGTATAGTGGAAAGCATTCAGCAATTTAGTCACAGACTGTGCTACCAAATTGCATCGCTGACAATTGTTTATTAGGCTTTTAGTGTTACTAAAGTAAGTAATACTTACATGGTATATAGGAGAACATGACAGCAATAAGGAAGTAATAGTAGTCAAAAGAAACATTATATTTGTTGGGAAGTCTCAGTGAATATATTCCTGTTTTCTTCACATATGGTAAGGCAGCATATATAGTTAACAGTTCACCTGCAACTCCAACAGGATACAAAATGATAAAAAAGTTGTATCTGTGTTAAGAAAAAAATCTTTGTGAGAAACACCATGAATTTAAAATTTCCTTTTGTAATTATTAGTGGCACAGCAATAAATCACAGTAATTCCTGCAGTAAAAACAAGAAGCACATCCTGAGCTGCAGTTACTTTGTATAGAACTACTTTCATTTACAACTGCTGACATTTTATTCCTCAGTTCTTTTCTTCAAAAACAAAGAAACGTTAGAGTGCTCGTATGCCTTTATAATAATAATAATAAAGAGCCAAAAATAATTCCATAGACTTGTAGTCTCCAATAATGCCCTTTTTATTAAATGTCTTTTTTATTATTTACTTGTCTTGGTCCATTTGTCACTGACCAGACTGAGAGCAGGACTGGATTCCAAATCCAAATGATCAAATGTCTCTTGGTCACAGTGCCCACAGACGGGCTCAGCTACATCTATTACAATTTCTTTTAATATTGTGAAAATGTTGAGAAACATGAGAAGTCTCTTCTCCTTCTGTCATATGGGAAGTCAAAATAATACCGCATTAGTAGAAACAGAAAGGTGAAATGAAAGAATGCGAGATTGCCATCAACTTAATGTATGCATTTTAAAATAGGCAGAAAGTCAGAATAGTCTAAAAGAAAGACAAACCCAAGGTGTTCACTTTCAAGAACATTTTTTTTGTGTGCCATAGAGCACACTCATGGTGAAAAGAAGAAAAATGGAATCCACCAGGCTTGTGCTCTCCTTCCGCACAGCGTCCCAGGCAGGCGCAGCCTCGGGGTCTCCTCCTGGAGAGGAGCAGCTCCTCATGGAGATGGAGCATGTGCCACGAGCAGGAGAGGGGCTGCCAAACTGCAGCAACCCGGCACGCAGCCTCTGCGGAGCCAACGGCCTGGGAAGCCTCTGAGGTCAGGGAGGAGATTAAATGAGACAAAAGAAAAGACTGATGCCATGACCTGTACACAGATGGTCTCTATGTAGTGGGGAAAAAAACCCTGAACCAAAATTCCAAAATGTAGGTTATATGTGTTCTATTACCTAGGGATTGCCCAGTTGTTTAGAATTATAAATTACAGATTAGAAAGCTCCAGCTTCTCAGGAGTGCTAAATTACACCCAGCTGTGCTTTTGGATTCTCCACAAGTCTTGATGGGAAATTTTGGAGTCTATGAAAAGAGAATTCATTTGCAAATGTTTTATTTATAGCATATTTCCCAATGTGTCCCTGCTGTGAAAATGTCAGATCTCCCCACTGTCTACTATAAAACAAATGCAAAAACAAAAACACCCTTCACTCAAGACACAGTAACTTGATGGTAAAAGCATGCCAGACAACGTAGAACTTTCTGAATGCATTGCTTTCCCTGAAGCCTATATAAAAAAACTGAAACAGGACTCCATTACTTTTAAGCTAACAGCTTAAACATGACCAAACCAACCACCTAAGGTATTAGCAAAAACAAAGAACGCCCATAAATATCAGCCACATCAAAGAAGTGCATTAGAAGCATGAATATTGTTGCATTATCTATAAAACAAAAGGAGAGCAAAATAAACAAACACAAAATTTTAAATAAATTATTATCTGCAAGTTCATCTTTGCGGGCATGTATTTCTCATATAATAACTACAGAAAAAGCAATTCATCTAGTTAAGTCTCCTGATAAATATGCAGCTTCTGTAATACATCAGATATAGTGATACACCTTAAGTGTGCTTCTAAATCAAAGCTGTTTTGATACACTTCTTATGCAGGCTCAACTGTGTCAATATTTAGTTTCATTATGTGAATAACAGATTTACAGAACAGCTGATAAAGCAGAATTTGTTATATAGCAATAATATGAATAAAGAATGGGAGACCCTAACTCCCATAATTTCAAAGACTGGAAGGATATAAAGACTTAAATAGATGCTTAACTTTGGGCATTGTATTCAAGGAGCCATACTATTCATTTTAAATGACTCCAGAAGTAAAAGAAGAAATATGCAAATAAATTAAAATGATGTTCACACCATAAGACATGAAAAGCGAAGGACAAATCACTGCCCAAAACTCAACTAAAATATCTGTAACATTTTAAACGAAATACCTATAATCCCCAATACAGAAAGCAACCAACTTGCACTCTGCCGACACATAACCCAAGCTCAAACATCTGCTCTCCTGTGTGTTAGCTCAGCATGCGTGACACCAGCATGCATGGAACTATGAGAAACTGAAGTGCAAGACATCTCCACCTGGCCCATTTAATGAAGTGTGGCAAATGGTTGAGCAGGTTGAATGTGTAGAAGGAATATCGAGTAATCTCTGTCACAGTCCATACGACCAGAAAAAGAATAACGCTCTCCTCATTCTGGATCTGCGGGAGTATAAAGAACCAACACTTTCTTCATCTTTAAATTTCTTTTCTGTGCAAACTGCAACAGACTTCTGTGCAAGATACGCGGAAAAGAACTAATATTTTGTAAAGAGAGAAAAATTTGGTATAAAATTATATACTGAAGACATCACCATGTACAAGTTTTTGTCATATATATTTAGGAACATACAGGCACTTTGGAAACTGAGTAATTTTTATGTGCTGTAAGAACAGTGTTACATCACACCTATATTTGCACTTGTTCCATTCCTACCTTTCATTCTCTTTCTGCAATATTTACCTGTTTTCCTTTTTATTATTTTCGGTTGATTTAGATTTTGGTCTTTTTTTTTTTTGCCTAAAAAATAGCATAAAGAAATCAACAGTATCTAAGATATGCTCCTTTCATAATCAGTTTTTACCCACTCTGTTCTTCACTACTCCTTCCTAGGCTCCACTTCTTCCTCTCTAGCTCATAGACTGTTGCTTCCTCCTCACCCTCCAATACAGGTTACCAGGAAACTTTAGATGAAAATGAATTGTTTACTACAATCTGTAAAATGGAAGAGGGAACTAGCAGCAGAATATCACATCTGGCAAATTGGAGGGAGCTGCAAGAGAGTTAAGCAACTGGAACAGAGCCAGATCACTAAATGAAGAGCAGTTGGTAGTCTGGGAGCTTTGGGTAAACTTGCTCAACTGCCCTGTTCAAGATTAAAGTTCTGAGTCATTAAACTGCCTCATCAGTAGGAAGCGTATCTACCTGCTGTTTTAAAATATTAGCTCGTTTTCACTCCAAGTGAACAAACAAAAGAAAATTCCCCAACTACAAAGAAGGCACACAGGGATCAACTACAAACACTACCTTCTGAGAGAATTATAAAAAAAGTCATTTTCTTTTCTTTAAAAAGGAGGAATTTGTAATATATTTCCATGCCTGAAAACCGAAAAGCCTCAGGGATGCGTGTGAAATAAAGTAACCCAAGTTTTGTTAAAATGACAAAAAGGAGAAATTATTTTTTTTTAAATAAAATGCAACGAGGTGGCAAGGCCTAATACATCTCAAAGATGCTGAACACACACAACTGTGAGAAGTAAAGAAGAAATGTAACTGCTCATCAGCTCATAAAATTGTGCCCTCAATGTGTCAAATAAGGTGCGCTTTTAATGAAACAATCTCACCAACAGCAGTGAAAGGAGATATAAAAATACCAGCAAACTCACAAACAACTACTGAAGTGCAAAGACGTTCAAATACATACGGGGGAAAAAAAGAAAAATAAAAGACAGAACTAGGCCGTTCTTAGTCTCATGCTAATTAGAGGCACACACTGATAACTCATACTTGGATTAATATCACAGTGCTAAATCCAAGCAGGAGTGCTTTAGATCAGTATGCAAAGAATTGCTATTTGTTGCCCTGCAAATCTCTAGTCAAGTGGGAGATCTGGGTCTGGCTATTATCACTAACACGCTGTTCACCACCTAAAGTGACCCTGAGCATTCATGCCTACTAAGCAGTAACAGCATGAAATACAAGCAGACATTCCTTTAGATGTATTTTCTTGGACACAGTTTTACTACTGTACTAGAGATAGAGAAAATTGAGATGACTGGATATATTAAAGATTTAATCCGTTGCAGATAATAACACAACAACAAAAAACAGCACCATATTTCAGCATTCACATAAACATTCAGTGCAAAAAATGTTATTCCTTAAGACCCGTTTTCCATATAAGCAAAAATGACAACCCTTAGCTTATCAAAGGAAAAAAAAAGTAAAGTTATGCAGTGCCTATTCACCTAGTCCATGTTAAAAAAGTGACGGCAAAAGAAAAGATGAAGTGTAGAAAATGAGTTATTTGTGAACTGAAATGAAAGGTATGAAGTAAAGGGCATTGACACGGAGGCAGATGTTATTTCCCAGGAGCAGAAAGGCACATGCCATCTGCTGGTGAGACAGTTTAATGGCTCAGAATCTCCAGTTCACAGAAACACAGCTGCAGTCTCTAAAATCTGTCATTTACCAAGCCCTTCACAGAAAGGAGACCTCGCAAACTGAACGGAATGTCCTAGCCACCAGCTGTAAACACTCCTCCAGACATGTAATTCTACTAATGAGTCACTAAACTTGCAATAACCATCTATAGCCAAGCAAATGCATTATTGTCATTTATAGGGGACCTAAGTGTCACTATGACAGGCTGGACAGTTGACGTATTTTTAATGAAAACAATGGAGTTTGCATAACATCAATTTAACTTTAAAATCCTGAGAATGGGCCTAACATAAATTGCAAAATAGCCACCATATTTGTCCACAGGCATTTAACATAAAACATATTTCCATTTAGATTCATTCCAGAACTGCTAATGTAAACTCTTGGAAGAGAACAGGTGACAGTATTTGTCATCTGGTACACTTGTTGGTGAATAAAAAAATCACTAGTCTTTCATTTGACGTAGGCAGGCCACTGCTGCCCCCATGTCAAAGCTAGTGAGGACAAACACCTAAGATCCAGGCTCAGTCTCCTGGAAAGAGGCAAATCACATAAATTCAGTGCTGTGGCACAACTGCAGGAACTGCACTTCAGTGTGTAAGTATCCTCTTGTGAGTGTGATTAATTACACCTCTTTGGTGTAATAAGAACTGTACTAGTAGCTCCTTCTAATAACAATTAAAACACAACTTGCTCACCCACTTACCTGTCTTATACTATGTGCAATGAACCACACCATGAAGATTCTTGAACTCACTTGGACCCCAGTCACAAGCACAGAGGTGTGAACTATTCCTTAAAAAGACAAACATATTATTTCTGTTCCATAATTCATGTTTCAATCAGTTACATGAGAAACTAAAACAAAGGACTCACCAACTGCACAGTGGACTACCTGTAAACAAAAATAAGTTAAAGGTTACTGATTTACAGTATGTTACTATCTGCACTACTAAACATGGCCTTTTCGATATTAAAACAAATCTCAGCTTAATGGTGATGTTGGACTGCTGGCTTTTACTCCAATTAACATTTCAGCACACGTAAAGGATACACTGCAGATTACTCTGATTAACACTTAAAGGATGTATCCTGCATAATTCTCTGATTAGCTTTATATCTGATTTTTGAACACCATAAAAAAGAGATTTATTTTCCTAATTATTTTTATATATGAAGTATTCCTATATCTAGAAATAATTTACTACTTCAAACAGTAAGCTTTCCTTACTTTGCATCCTTTGGATGCTTCCTAATCAGCATCTTACCTAAGCAGAATTTTATAGGACAATGTGGAGGGTACCATAAGGAATGCTAAATAACAGCATTTTTTTATATCTTTTGTAACTACTATGGATTATTTCATTGTGACCGTTTTGTGAATCACAGTTACAAGACTTCATACTCATTATATTTTGACCAGGAAAGTTTAGCAAACAGAGTGCCTTTCTCTCTTGGTGGATTCAGGTAGTATTACTTGCTGTGAAAGTTTAGAAGCACAAGAGCTTTGAAATGGCTAGCCACATAATTTTAAATAGTTCCTGGAACTACAAATGCTATAAGCAGATCTAGAAGAAAAGTGTAAATCTAGATGGGCACTTCCTGTTGTGCTAAGTGATGAGCAGACTCAATATTTTCATGCCATGGATGTATCATACACCAAGATCATACAGCTGACAAAACTTGCAGAATTTCAAGAATGTTTTGCACAATTTTCACAGCTCTTCCTGCTTCTGAACATTCATGTTTAAGTAGATCATATGGAGCAAGTGAACCCCATTTGGAAACACCCAGAAGCAGGTGAGGCAGGTGGACAGTGGCCCAGGATAAGGGATGAGGGGGAAGCTATGATCATCTTTGGAGGGGGACAAGATGCTCACTAGGCTAGAGAGCCAACCCACTGGCTTACAACTTCCCATGGATGTCTTAGAAGATTTCAGCTTTTGAGATCCACCACGCAGCAATTCTTAAACATTTTCAAAACAAAGTAATTCCCAGACAATATTTGGTTTAAGGCAATATGAGAGTTAAATGGGGAAAGAAGTGTTTCTGTCAACCATCTCGTCCCTCTGCCCCCAATTTAAATAAGGTAAAAATATAATATATTTTACCAGTATTAGCCAGTACCAATATAATATTTTGATGTTACATTTAGGTTACTAGTGTGTGTTTTATCTACGATATACAACATTGAGCCAAGTAAACCATAACGATTGAAATTTACCTCAAGCAAAGCAAATGTCTGGAAAAATTTCAGCGTCCTCTGAACACTTCTGAACAAGCCTTTGTGTGTTCCTTTCTGTATATAAAACCGCGCCATGGCAATACCCAGTACCAGCCACCTACAACAGAGAGAGAATGGATAAGCTTAAAACCAGAATTCTAAAAATATCCACCCACCCTAAATAATTTCATACAATATTTTCCACAAAGATGATGTTTAATTCTTCATTTGTCAGTGTTCTTAGGGGATTATTGAAAACACCTTTAGCTATAAATATTATTTAGTATTAGGAAACCATGGCACTTACAGTCTCTTTACCTGGAATACATTAGAGATGACTTGGTTATCTTTAGATTAACTTGATTAAACCAGTTAAACTGGGGGCTCTCAGACTTCTTAACAGCAACTACATTAAATAATTATGTGCATGTATTTTAACATTTTACTGCGAATTACTGTTATATGAAAATAAACAATTTTGTAGAAACAAAACAGAACACGCAGCACTAAAGTCATCACTTTGAATCTCAGCTCTCTCTGAGGGAAGGACTAGAAGGAAGGCCCGTCATCCTTGCGTTTTTCACAGTCCCACAGCTCACAGGCTTCAAACCTGACCAGTGATCTGAATCACTTGTTGAGAAGTCATCTGTGAAAACTGAACACTCTGAACATGGCAGATATATTAAACCTGAAAACTGATTAACGCTATCAACTAATCATCTTTCTATGTAAATGAAAGGAAGCAACAGTATCTTATAAATGAACTGAAATTTGTGATCAAACTGGGATCTCACATCTGGGATCCCAGAGCATAAGCAGTTGCTTCCATGTAATTAACCCATGTTTATATAACTGAGATTTTCCAAACAGAGTACCATATGCTCCACTGCTAACGCAGAGGTATACCACAGCCTTAAAAAGCATCATGGCAGGAAGATCTCTTGAAATTTCGGCCTTAAGAGCAAAGCCTAAGCAAATACACAATTCCTTTAATACAGACTTCTACTTATAAGCATAAAGAAAGTAACATTTTGATGGATATTCTTGTCAGATATCTGCACAACAATGATTCAATACTTTCATTATAGAGAAAGCCATAGCAAGCACTTTGTAGAGACATGACCTCTGGCTAAGGAAGTTCCCAAGTGACAAAGCCCGGGAGTCTGAGAATAAAACAGGGCTGTATCTTTAGTGCTCCTCTCTGAGCATCAGCTACTGTCTGGCATCGGAGACACCAGAAAAAATGGGTATTTGGCTGCACCTCCTCTGCCAGAATGATGTGAGATTTGCAGGGATAAGGAGAGCTCCCTATTCCCCCACCATGGCATGTGTTGCAGTTTCAGCGTGCAGTATCCTCCGTTCCCTTTACAATTCTCCAGGCTTCACCACATGGTAGGAAGGATCTTCCTCCTTCACCTTTTCTGCTTTAAATTCGTAAGTCTGTCGATCTGCCAAACCTCTATACCTTGTCACCACAAACATTTTTTTGACATATTTTAAATCTGTCTTTTCCCTGTAACGCTGCTCTGTTTAACAGTAAAGCACATGACAAGGGGAAGGTGACAGGGTTATACTGGGCTGGCAGCATGATGGTGACAGCAAAAGCTTTGTGCTAACAGTGGACCAAGAAGGTGTAGACATCTAATGCAGCAGGGCATTTTCTTACACAATAAGGTGCAGAAAAGTGCTGCACAGAGTGAATACACTTAAAGCAAAGGCTGCATGTGAGTTTCTTAAATGAATAATTATTTGGATATGATTTTCTGCCTATCTTTTTATTTAGCTTCCAGTGACTTTGACTTGGTGACTTCAGTGACTTGAGTGTGACCTTGTACTGAACACTGTAAATCATTAGGAAATGGAATTCTTTGCATAATAAGGGTAAATTTTCTAGTGGGGATTTTCTGAAAGATTGAGTACTGACCTGTCAATTTAGTCTGTGAATGTATCCCTTGAACCTTTGTCAGAAGGGGAAAGACTGTTTGGTAAAATTCTCTATATCCTTTACTTTATTGCATAGTCTGGACAAATGGACACAAACATTTTCTCTCGCTATCCCATGTACTGACTGTTAGATATGTTTCTTTTCTTTTTCTCTTATACTATATCTGTTTGAGAAAAAAATAGGAATTTGTTCCTATCGCTTCTTTCTCTCTTGTCACATTGAATATGTAATTTTGTAAGTCTTAATCACTCTTGATTACAATAGAAGATAAGGAGGAAGTAGAAGAGGCTTAATCAGCACATAAGGTCAAAACTAAAATGATTCAATAATCTTTTGCATATATATAAAGGTCAGCGGCAAAAGTCAGCGTTCATTAACAAACTCACACATATGGAGTACAAGGCAGTACTC
>JAUBOD010000469.1:291474-322287 GCA_032353885.1 Nothura maculosa | reverse complement strand
AGAGAATTATCAAAAATAAATGTCATTTCCCGAGATCTTCCAGTAATGAAGAAAATTATCAATTCTATGCGTAAAAGTAACAATAACCACTAATACTGTAGATCTTTTAACTGCAACATTATATAGAGGTCATTGGATAATTTGTTGACTTTATTTAGGAGAACTTACTGTTTGCTCTTAGCCTTTTCCTGCATTTAAGTCTATGTGATAGGATGTGTTCTTTTCATCGTTTTCAAATTTGTGTGTGTTGTGTTTCCCAGGCCCAAGGACTGTCTTCGTTCTATTATGAAGAGAGTGAACCATAAAGATCCCCATGTTGCTATGCAGGCATTAACAGTAGGTGACTCTTGATTCCTTTTCCTTTCTAAAAGGCCGCACTGCAAAGAGCTTCCCTGACTTCTGCTCTCTCTGGCTTTAGCTCCTAGGAGCCTGTGTGTCAAACTGTGGCAAAATCTTTCATTTAGAAGTCTGTTCCAGAGATTTTGCCAGTGAAGTAAGCAACGTGTTGAATAAGGTAACGTGTTGCATTGGTTCGTGCTCTCAAAGTTGGAGGGTTGGAGTAGCCTGGGAGACTGAAACTGCTGGGAAATGAGGGGATATGACGTTGCTATAGTTATTTACATTTTCTGTTTGCTGCAGGGAAGAGTTTCAACAGTAAGTAAAAACTAGTAAATGCTAAATGCTAACATGTAATAAAATGTAGACAATACATGGAACTGTTTTGCTTTATTTTGAATGTTGTGCATATTCTCATGTGAAAGTAAGGATCTAAGAACAGACGGATAAATTATGTAACTGGTTTCTCCTTTTCTCCAGGGTCATCCAAAAGTCTGTGAAAAGCTGAAAGCTCTCATGGTGGAATGGACAGATGAATTCAAGAATGACCCACAGCTTAGTTTAATATCTGCTATGATAAAAAATCTTAAGGAGCAAGGAGTTACTTTTCCAGCTATTGGGTCGCAGGTATAACCAAGTTTGTGGTTATTGTTCACAGCCACATATAAAATAGATCACAAATTCATTTTATCTGCAGTTTATTTTAGTTGAATTCTGCAGTGCATTTAGAAAAAAAGAAATCTCCATCTTAAAAGTGTTGCTTTGAAAGATGAAATATTCTGGTTTACTTTTGATTTTTATATCCTAGATGAATATGTTACATGGATGTAAGGCAGTTTTTTCTTTAAATACACTTCAACATCTTTTTGCTTTTGAGTAGGCTGCTGAACAGGCAAAAGCAAGTCCAGCGCTAGTTGCTAAAGATCCTGGCACAGTAGCTAACAAAAAGGAAGAGGAGGATTTAGCTAAAGGTGAGTGCATTGACTTGCTGACCAATTTAATGATAAATATTAAAGCAGGAAAAATGCTTTGCCTCCTTCCTTGCTGTGAATAGCATACATTTCAGGTGTAGTTATGATTGCCATTCCCTTCCTTCTATTCAATTCTTGGTGAGTTAGAAATCAAAATTATTCTATAGGTAAGACAGAGTTGAATAATTCTTGATTGCGTCTTTTTCTTGAATGACACTAGAAGAGTCTTTAAGAACTTACTCCATTACAACAATGTTTGCAAGTTCTGCATTTGCATTTTTCCTTCTTCCTGAAACCATTGAAATGCAGTTGTTTGCAGCTCAAACTTTCAATGGAAGCGGAAAATACTTGTAGTCTAAGTGGTATGCAAAATTGTTTACTCTCTTTTAGATATGCTTTGAATTTTATTCTTTGGATAAAATTTTCTTTATATGTAAGAACTTTAAGCCTTTGGTTGCTGTAAGCATAGTGGCTGTTAAACATGTCATGGTGGCCCCACAAAACAGATGTGAAACGTAAGGTTACTTTTGAGTAACTGTTGTACCAAAGTATGTGTCATTTACCAGTCCTGTGCCAGATAGGTGCGAAGTATTACTCTCAAACTGGTTTGATCCTGAGGTCTAGGTGGTTACTGCTTTTTGGGGATCAAACTTTTCAGCAATAAAAGGCACGACATGTTAGTCCCTGTGTACAGTAAGACTTGAGCTTAAAGCTGTAACAAGATCTGTTCCCTTGAGCACATGTAACCAATCAGCCTGGCAACGTGTAAATAAATTATTCATGACATGGATAAAGATTTTGGTTGAAGGATGTCTGTAATTCATAGATTGGTTAAGGTTGGAAGGGACTTGTAGAGATCAGCCAGTCCCGCCTACTCCAGTAGGGACACCCAGAGCACGGGACAGCGTCCAGGCAGGTTTGGAAGATCTCCAGAGAAGGAGACTCCACAGCCTCCCTGGGCAGCCTGTGCCAGGGCTCTGTCACCCTCATTGTCAAGAAATTTTCCTTAAGTTCCTGTTTCTCATCTTTGATAGATAAATTTCTCAGAATTCTATTACATAATAAAGCTTTGATTTATTTAAATCCCCATTAGCCCATCTGTATATGTTATTAATAGCTCTTTAAACAGTAGAATCACCAAAGTCTGGCTTCCTATGGATGCAAGTTTCAAGGTTGAAACTTGATTCCAGTAAGATTTTAAATATTGTGTGTCGGTCTAAGATAATAATAATAAATACATAAATAACACGAAATGTTAAGCTTCCATATTCACAATTTATTCAGAGGAAAAAAACACTGATTTCGATGAATTGTCTAATTTTTTCCTTAAAAACTATTCAGTCATTGAAATCCTGTTGCTGTTGAAAACCTCAGTAGGTAATTTGTTCACATCAGTAGAGGCTTAATAGTTTAAAAATCTTTTGTTTTACAAAGTCATTTATAAGCTAAAAGAAGAAAATGGTTATGAAGCAACAAAAATGGAATTTTACTGGAATATTTTATAGAATTAAATTTTGAAATACTTTACATTTAGAGTTTTAATGTGGATAAATTTTCTTTTGTAGCTATTGAACTGTCACTAAAAGAACAAAGGCAACAGCAGGCATCGCTTTCCACTTTGTATCCGAGCACCTCAAGCCTTTTAACAAATCACAAACATGAGGGCCGAAAGGTTCGTGCTATCTATGATTTCGAGGCTGCTGAAGACAATGAATTAACCTTTAAAGCTGGAGAACTTATAACTATACTTGATGACAGGTAACTTGTGTAGGTTGCATACTAGAATCATATCTTTAGGCTTGCATTGTATGCTCCAAGTTTTAGAATGCTAAACCATCAGCATTTGATTTTTATTTAATTTGGAATTTTCACGCTCATGCCCTGACGTTCTTATTATGCTTTCCAAGGGTGGGTTTTCAGGCTCTAAACATATTCTTTAACTCATAACTTAGTAGACACTTTAAAGTAGGGAAGTAAAAAGATTTCTGAATTCTCTAGTCTGCCTGAACCGTTTTATGTGTAAGCTATGTTAGTGTTTCATGCTTTCTAGGTGCACAAATTACAGCTCTGTAATTGCAGTCTGCTTTGCTTAGGTGTGATGGGTGTTGATGGATGCCAATAACTACTATCGGGAACAAGTCTGTTTTTAGTTTCTGAAATATATTCTAAAATGAGTTTTTCTCCCGTGGCTATCTTGGCAAAAATCCTCTAAATTGTACAATCATATTCAGAAATAAGTGTTCTTTGCAGAATGGCAGACTTGTTTTGCCAACTCAACATATACAACATCAGTAAAAGCATTTTGTAAAAACTAAGTGTGCACTTGAACTTTGTGTCCTTAGTGCTTCAAGATCTCCTTAGGCAAATTCAGTTTTGACTTGGGCTGTACTTAAGGCTTCCTGTCTACTTCCTCATGAATTTATTTGTGCATTCAAATCCAGTTGTTCCAGAACAACGTAATACTGCAGGATGAGAAGCTGGACTCATATATTTGTAATACAGAGCTCCTCTGATTTCTACGACTACCACAGTGGGATAGATGTGGGGCGCTTTCAGTCCAATGCGCTCTTTCCGCAGGCTGATTCAAAGAAGATGCAGAAACCTTCCTATAGTCAACCTCAGAATGATCTTCTCTGTGGGGAGAAGGGAGAATATCTCATACAGTGTCACTGTTATGAAAAAGTGTCCTGCTTTCACGAGTGTTAAAATGTGTTTATAATTTGTTTTAATTTTTAGTGATCCAAATTGGTGGAAAGGTGAAACTCATCAGGGTATAGGATTGTTTCCGTCTAATTTTGTAACAGCTGATCTCTCTGCTGAGCCAGAAATGAGTGAGTAGCATTGTTTTTATATGCTGGGCCTTGCCATGATTCAAAGGATGTTTCTGTAGCCCTATATTTTGTACTTGAGAATTTACTTGCAAGTTAATCTGATACCCAAACTAAAGTGCCCTTGCTGTGTGCTCAAAAACAGTCATTATGTTAGCTCAAAACTACCCATGCTGTCATCTGATGAAAAACATGCTTTGCTCTTTACTGCTGGCTGCCCTCTTTCTCAGTAGCTTCCTTGAAACTCATTTGACAGCCATTGACAGCTATGTAAGTTCTGCAGGCAACAGCATTTTTTTTCCAGATTCTCTTTACCTGGTTGTTGGTTTTGTTGTCTTGGTTTGTAAACCACTTTTTTTCTGCCTTGTGCATTGGCCGTTTTTCTTTTTTTTTTTTTTTTTTGCTTTCACTAGAAGCCTTTTTTTGTGGGTACTATCCTTAAAATTTTCAGCAGTCCTTATGTTCTGTTGTCATAAGCAGCATTTATAATGCAATCTAGGGACTTGTTTATGGAAGTTACATGTGTCCATAGAGATTTTATTTTCTTCAAATTTCAATAAAATACTAATTTTATATTAATCGCTTTGTAAATCCCATTATATTACAGTGAAAACTGAGAAGAAAACGGTGCAGTTCAGTGATGAGGTTCAAGTAGAGACAATAGAACCTGAGCCTGAACCAGTTTATATTGATGAAGTAAGTATGATGCTCATGTTCCTCAGTTGGTATGTTTGAATAAATGTTATTTAACCTTTCCAGCTTATACCTCAGAAGTATTTTGAATTACCAAGTGAACATAAGAAGAGAAGGATTAGGAAAAGTAAATTTAAAATATATTTTTAATACATATACTATCTTGTTTGCTTGCTTTTGTTATAGTCTAGGAAATTTTTGACACTGAATTTGGAAACTACATTCAGTTTAGAGCACTGCTGCAGAATTGAACAGCTCTGCCTCTCCTGGCTAAAAGGAGATTGTCAAGTGATGCATTTGTTTTCAAGTTTGTTTTAAATGTGTCAAAGTAACTCAGAATGGCACATCTTGAGACAGTCACACATTTCCAGATTACCAGTGGTCCTTTTCCTTTATATTCTGTAAATACATTTGTGCTAATCCCACTAGGTGGTAGTATTGCATATGTAATAAGCAGAATGAGATATAGATGCTAATCAGAAAATGTTTCAAAGAACATATATGATTTGTATTTACTTGAAAGAATTTTGGGTAGTTTCTAGGTCCTGAGAGATCTAAGTAGGTTATAAAGACTGTTTTAATTTACTATTCTTACAGAAGAATTCTTCTAATTCTTCACCCCCACACATACATGCACATCAATTACAATTTTATTTATTTATTTATTTTTAGGATAAAATGGACCAGCTCTTGCAGATGTTGCAAAGTGCAGATCCATCTGATGACCAGCCAGACCTCCCAGAATTGCTTCATCTTGAGGGTAAGATCATCTCATGCTTCTGGTTGTTTTCCTTTTCAGCAGTTACCAGCACCAAACCAAATCTAAAATAGACTGAAACTAGTTCACCTCCTTGCAGGGACCACAATCTTATCTGAGGAAAGGGCCTGAGCTTTAATGGTCATTTTACTTCCTGTTTTCCACTGTCCTAGAGACCAAAATGCAGAATGTTACAAATAAAACTCCCTCTCTTGAGGAATTCTAGCAATATCTTTTCTTCAAAGTATCCACGAATTCTTAATATTGCATTAATCTTTCTTTCTTTCTTCCCCCCCCCCCCCCCCCTTTTCATAAAATACCCCATCGTGAATTGGGAAGAGTGGCGTTTCAGGAAACTCTTCCACCAGCCTCAATTGGCTGTTTCATCTGGAACAAAATCTTGCTGCTAAATGTTCAGGATTGTTAGGTTTTGTAGTTCTATTCTGGGCTCGCTGAATGACCTCAGCTTCAAATATTGCTGGGGAAATCTTTCAAACTAATAATTCATATCCTAAATATCTGTTGTGGAAGCAAACCTCTCCCCACTCTCCTTCCCGCCCTCCCCTCCCCCCCCCCATCCCAAAAAAAATAAAACCCACATAAGTTTCTCTGCCAATAGTAACCACCAGGCAAAACTACTGAATCCCTGGAGGGAATACTCATTTTTCTTTTGTTTTTATTCAAAGAAACTTTTCCTTCTTTGATATATCTGGTGACTGTGGAAAGGAATAAAAACCATCTGCAACAAAAATACTACAAGCTATTTCTAATTCTGTTGCAGTTTTTAATCTTCATTATGGAGCATATTTGTGAGGAGCGTGAGAGGGGAGGTATTTTTAGACCCACATACCCACGCACCCCTAGATGCCTACCAGAGATTTTCTTTCTTGGGAATTTTATCATGGATATTTACTTGTTGAAGTCATCTGGGGTGCCTTGAAAGCTGATACAGCAGAACAGAGTCTGCAGCGAGAGCCGCAGCGCTTTGAAGGCTGGCGTAGTCGTAAGCCTCAGGCTTTCCCGTGGAGATGCCATCTGTAATTGAAGATTTACTGTTTGTGGGCAGGGATTTGTTTCAGTCTGTGTTCTAAATAAGTTCTTTGCTCTGTGCACTTGACTTGAAGGCAGTTCTAGTTGTGTGAGGGCTCCTTTATGGAGTGGGGCTCCGTTTGCCAGCCCTGTTCAGTGGGTGCTTTCTAAGGGCTTAAGTTTCTGACTTGGAATCTGTCAGTTCTCTTCAGACCATCGAACCTCCACATTACACGGTGTTCTACATACTGAATCTGTGGTTGAGAGCAAAGCCCTTTTAAGGATCTTCAGGCATCGAAGAAGTCCTTGTCATAGCTTTTAACACACTTGGTGTTAAATATAAAAACAGAATTTACAGCTGCTTTGGAATCATTTTGCAGTGTTTCTAGAAATTGGCTGTTTTGTATAGCTCTGTTTTGAATTTAGTATGCCACAGCTATCTGAACTGAAGTTGCTTTATGCTCTCTGGATTTTTGATTTTTTTTTATGAGGATTCCTTATTTCTTTACAATTACTGAAAAATTCATGTTTTTCATAATGTCTCTGTTACTGTATTTTTTTTCTGGCATACAGATTTATGTTTAAAACTTTTATTAATATCTAAACATTTCTCCTTTTTTTCCAATTTTGTGGCATGAGGTATGAAATTGCTTTAATCTTTACTCTGAACATTTTAATATTCATTTTTTCTAGCAATGTGCCACCAGATGGGACCGCTCATAGATGAAAAGTTGGAAGATATAGACAGGTAAAAAGTACACATACGTTTTCACTGCTTTTCAATACTGTGGCTACTTACAGTACTCTTTGTCATTTTTGTAAATGACAAAGAAGATCTGAAGGGCTTCTTTTCTTGTCATATAATATTCTGTAGTGTTTTACTGTTTTGGATTATGGCCCTTGTCAGACATCACTTCACAGGCTGGAACAGGATCTTGCTTATCACACCTCGTGATAGGTCCCTTTAGAGTCTGTTCTGTGCTGAAGTTGGCTAAAATGTAAATAAGCTGTATCATGTATGTATTTTTAGGAAACATTCAGAACTTTCAGAGCTCAATGTTAAAGCAATGGAGGCTCTTTCTTTGTATAACAAGTTGATGAATGAAGACCCAATGTACTCCATGTATGCAAAACTGCAAAACCAACAGTATTACATGCAGTCATCTGGCGTTTCTGGCTCTCAGGTATGTAGGTAACCTTTAATAGGCATAGATATTACAAATAGTATATATTAGTATATAGCTTATAATTAGTAGCAATATACAGTGCCTTACCAGAGCTAACTTTAGTGGAAAAAAACAAGTGATTCTTACAGTAATCACGAAAACAAATGTATATAAATTTTGTAAGCTCTGAGTTTATAGTAATCCTTGCAATACTGATTGTAAGTAGTGATTTTTTTGTGTTTGTTTTGGAGCCTCTTCCCTCTGCCATCCAGAATTTAAAACCTCTTTTCATGGTCTTGTTTTTAACCTAGTGTTAAGGTAGCTATCTTGCTCCCCCAAAAAGAGACTTCAGTGAAACTTTCTCTTAAGTACTCGTATATTATCAAAATAAAATATTTTTCAGTGGCAAGCTTTGGAAATCCTTCCTTTTTCAGCTTCTGGCAAATTTTAGTTACATTCTATTGACTTAAGCTTGATCAAGGAGAAAGCATGTATTATGTTTTTTTGTGACGTGGAAAATATGCAATGAGAAAGTTAAAGTTGGCCGGGCCTTTGCACTGTTGGTCAGAGAACATAAAGAACAAAAGAATATCAATTTATGTGTGCCTTCCTCACCCTAAAGTCAATCTCTTTTTAGTTCTTTTTTCAAAATGTCAACAGAGAACATTTAGCTTTTAAACTACTGAAGTTACAAATTACAGGTCTCTTATGCCAGCTTTTGCATGTAATCTAATACTTTTATACTGCTGCACTACATAGAAGAGAGTCAGGTGGTTTCATATAATAAAAGGCTTTCTAGATTATTTTTAAGTTTCAAAGTCAGCTGTTAAATACCAGCATTATCTCTATTTTATTTTTTATGTTCCAACATTTGATTTCGTAGGTTTATCCAGGGCAGCCTCAAAGCAATGCGTATTTGGTGGCAGGGAGTGCACAGATGGGACATATTCAAGGCTATAATCTTCCTCCTGAACAACTCCCTTCTCTCAGCCAAGGCTCAGCTACTCCATCTGCTAGCTCAGGACTGCCTGGCCAACCTGCCCAAGCATCCTATACCAAGTAATTCTTTATTTTACCTCTTCAAGTTTTAAATTATTTTAAACAAAGGATTACAGGTAACATTTCAAGGAGAAAAAAATTCTTATATATAAAGTTAGTTTTAGACAGAATGTGAAAATAATTAAATGCAGTTATTTCCAATTTTTTTTTTTTTGGATGTTGTGTGTTTGGTTTAAAACAAACCAAACCATACAAGACTTCACAGATGTTGTGTGTTTCTATAAGAAAAAAAAAAAAACAGAACTGATTTGTATACGTTTAATGATCAAGGATATCTGTGGCTTAGGATGGTGTGGTGTAAGCTCTGAAATAGTGAGTATTTTACTGTACTTCAGTTTCAATTAGCTTACTCTGGTAGAATGAGGAAGAATTATGTTCATTTGGAGAAAAAAGGAGATGGACTATGAATATTTAATAAAGCAATTGCAACTTCCCCCTTTTATGGAGCTACAGATGGCTTTCTACATGTTCTAGTATGAAATCCAAGCAAGTTTCTTCAAGTGGGGAATGTGCTTGAGTGTGTGTAGAGAAAGAGAACACAACTGAAGAAGCAAAAAATGCATGTCAGCGTTGCTGTTGTTTCTCAATTTAATCTTAATTTTAAATTGTATTTTATTTTCAGTGCCATGGTTGGCTCTGTTGCTGGAAGTACCTACTCTAGCCAGGCTCCCGTGTACAGCCCGCCACCTGCTTCGGTTGATGTTGCTGCTTATCAGAATGCTGGAACTAACATGGCCCAGGTGCCCAACTATAACTTAGCGTCGACCCCTCTGCCCCAGAGCACGGGCAGTCAACAGGCACCTGCACAACAACAGCCACCACCGCAGCAGCCACCACATAGTTACTCCCAGAAGGCTCTACTATAGGACCCAGGACTTCTCATACCTAATCTTCTTTAACCTCTGCTCATCGCAGTTGACAATGTTATGAGTTTCTTCCTTTAATCTCTTAAACTTTGTTTATCCTCAGCTTAATAAGAATCTATCTTGGTGAACAAGTTCAATTTGCACTGACTTTTTAGGATTTTTTTTTTAATTTTGCAGAGGAACGGATATATTTAGGACACTTAATTCCTCTTAAAATGCCTAAAATTGGTACAAGATTATTTATGTCTGGTAAAATTGGCTAGTCTGTGAAAACTCAACACTTGCAAACTGTTGTGGCGTATATGTTATGTACATATAGTGTTTGATTGCAATAGTGGCCATTTCGTATAGCTATGGTGATCATGTGAATATATTTAACACAATGTTAAAAGAATAATTTACACTATTTTATTTTAATCGAGAACTGACAACCATGTTTCATAGTTTTATCTAGTTTTATGACAGATGTGATGTCTTTTTGCAATGCAGGAGAAGTAATTCTGCATATCATGGTTACACTTACAAGCTAAGGTCTATATATAAATTTGCAAACTTATCTGAGTCTAGGTTTTCATTACTTTTCAATTGAACACAGTGTATCATGACTATTAGCTGGCTTTATCTACCAAAGTAAACTAGTTAAGTTTTAAAGTCGTCTGGGAAAATAACGGCAAATTATGATTCTGCTTCACATATTACTAATAATTTAAAACTATTATTCAGAGGCTGCTAAACATATCACGGGACCATAAAACAGACCAGGATCTTGCATTCTATCATCAAAAGCGTGTAATTTATTTTTTCCATGTGGGCTTTTTATGATGAGAATTGGAATTGTATTCTATGTGTGTTGGTAGAGATTACACCAAAGACAGAAACTGAGCTGGAAGAGAAATGCTGGAGATTTAAACTGGAACACACAGCATGAATAACACTACTTTATTCAAGTCTTCTTATTTAAAACATGGAGAATGATGGACAAGTGAAATCGCTTTGCTGAACAAACCTTCAGGGCTTTCTTTTCTCTCTTGTGGCCTTGTTTAGCAATTTGTTCTGTGTTTACTGTTCTTACACAAACACTTCTGCCTTAAACATCTGTTAATTTTTTTCAGTTTCCAACTGTTGCAGCATTTAAGTTTTAGTCCTTCTGTAGTATAAATAGTTTTGTGAGGCCTCTGACTTTGATTCTGTTGGAGATTGCTTTGAATTTTCTCCTGCAGCAGCTTGGATTAACCCTTGTTTCTCAATAATTTAGCCAGGTGCTCTTTAAGGCATATTATTTCCCTTGTTTTTTTTTTTTTTTTTTTTAAGGCTTAGGTGCTGCAAAAGGAATATGATAATGGAAGGCAACATTTTACATATGCCTGATCAGACTTTCCTGTGCGAAAATTGTTGTTACTTTCCAATTGTATTCAATCTCTTAATTCATCCTGGTGTCCTCTGACCTTTTCTGGTGACTCTTATTCCAGCAATACTTGATGGCTTCAACATCAGATCTGTATTTTCAGTTGTCTTAGTGTGTATGTCAAGAAATCTTTGTTTTTATGCACTGTATTTTAATGTGATGCTTCTGGAATTAAACGTTGCAGTTGGTGTACATCATACTATCAGCTAACCTGTTATGCTGGACACTCCTGCCACGTGTTCATAGTCACCTACCACGTCTTCCTTTCACTGTTGAAGTAGGTGTAGATGAAGTAGATGTTCTGCCTCTGAATGCTTTGAAACAACTGCTTTGCTTAACTCCTAACCAGAATGGGTACCAAGCATGCCCAGAGCTGACTTGTTCCACTTGGTGATGGTAGAGCTGGCCATTTGGGGGCTCATATTTTCTTGTTTTGGTTTTTTTTTTCCTCACTCTTCCAGGCTCATAATTTCCTGAGGTCCTCAAAAACTCAATGTTTGGTATCATGGTATCATTACAAAACTATGAAGTTTGAGAGGAATTTTAAAATTTTTGGATTACTTTTTAATACATTGAACAGATTTTTTTTTAGTAAGGCTTATCTTATAAGAATAAGGTATCTTATTCTGAATGCCAAAAATAAATGTGATTAGAAGTATATAATTTCTACACAACAGTGAAAATAACTGTTCTTACTCCATCGTCCATAGGCTCCAAGGCTAAACTTAGAGCATCTAAATAGCCCAGTTGTCTTTGGCTACAGTTTTGACTATTGTTGACTTGTTTTCCTGAACTGAATGTCATTTCCTACTGAGGGCCTGTGGAATTTTCATGCAGAAATGCCTCAGCATTTTTTTATTATTATTAATTTGTCTTTTTTTTTAAGTCTCTTTAAGAAATCTCTTTAAGAAGTCTCTTTAAGAAATGATTGTCCTAATTTCTCCTTTGAACACTGAAAATGTGTGCAGTTGTTGAGGCTTTTCTGTTTTCCATCTTGTATTCTTGGACACATCCTTTTTATTTTTTTAAAGAAAACTTAAATCACATGTGACTAAATGTGTATTTATGACCCAAATCCATTCTTTAAAAGCAATCTCACTCTAATTTCCATGTAGTAGAAGTTTAGAATGGAAAAAACAATGGACACTTCCTTTATGCCACTTTTAAAGCCCTGGCTCAAAGTTACTAACAAATCCGTGAATTTGTTAGGTGGCATAATCTCCTTCCCTTGTCAAGTTGTGCAGTAGCTAATTAGCTTTTTAATTTTTTTTCTTTCTTCCCATTAAAGAGCCATGAAGATGTTGGTGTTTTCATGTGTCTTTCACTGTAGACATGCTTCAGTGGTGCCTTCTTCTACCTTGACAGACACTGTTGTTGCACAGATTCCTTTGCTCATTCTTTCTTCCCCTCTAGCAAATTATTCAGCAATTACAATTCAATTTACCTCTCCGCTTAACTACATGAAGATGCCGTTGCTGGTGCTTCTCTGCTGTGGTCAGTTCTGAGATTCCTCATCTGTGTGTTGCGTTGACCAAGTTCACGGAACGTTCGTAGAGTCATACTGTTGTATTACTGCTCTATGGAAGCCTTTTATAGCAAAGAACCTAAATGTCAAGAAAGCAGCTCTGAAAATTCAGAATTCCCAGAGAAGGCAGCTGCTTTCCATACTTCTGTAGAAGGCTGAATTTCTGAACTTCATATTTCTTTACACATAGATTGTCAGTAAAGTGATGAAATGTTTTGGGAGTATTTTCTGTAATGCTGTATCCCTTTTAATTAAGGAATCTGAAAATTAACCTTGGAAAGGGTGTTGTAATGGTTTGGTTTTCAGGAACTGGAGCAAATGCTGGAAAGTGCCTTCTGTCCCTTTTGCTTCTGTGATGTTTACCAGTGCGCATCATCTCAGTTCATGTAGGCAGGACCTGATCTTGGCTATTAGAGGAAGAGCACCAGGGCTCTTTGCTGCCCTGAGGAGGCAGGAGGTTGTTCCAGAGTGTAGAGTTGTGGAGCTGATGCATCAATCTGACCACCTCGGCCCAGGGACCGGTGCCCATGGAGATGTAGACTGCAGCGCAGCAGCAACGAGGAGGACCAGCCAACGCTGTGGCTATGGGGTCTAGAACCGCAACATGCGTCTCCTTCATGGTGCAGTTACTGGCCCTTATTTTTATTGTCAGGGGAGGAGAAATGCACGAATATGGATTTGAGTCACCAGAACTCTGGAGATTTCTGCCCGATTGCAAATACTGGGTGTAACTAAGGAGATAAATCTGCTTCTAATAACATGTACATATTTTGCTGGTCAATTCTAGGCTGCTATAATAGTTCTCTGATTTCATCTAGATGGCAGGAACATCAGATTTACACTGGAGAACTGCTTAATACCTCATTCTTTTTTTTTTTAATTTCATATTTTCTCTAATATCACCTGTATTTTTCACTCATACTTCAAAGATGTCTCTGTGGTCTTTGCCTATAAAGGTTACATTATTCCTTAGCTGCTGGGCTCCCAGAAAGAAAGGGAAGGACCTTGTGTGATTAGAGCAGCCCCAGTGGCTCTGGAGTCAGATGGCTGCAGCATGGCAGTTCCCTCTGGAGAACCAGGCATGTGTCTGTCGTGGAGAACAAGGAACGCAATTCCTCCTGTAAAACAGTAAAAGATGTTGAAGTGAAGTATATCTTACATCGTTAACAGCAGGCAGAATCATTTTTTACTCTTTGTCTAAGGAAAGCTGACCAACCTTACACTACAGATGCTCATTTTCCTTTTCAGCTGCAACCAAGGGTGTTAACTTGTACACGTGTGCTACCCACACAGTGCGTCCTGCCACAGGCAAAGCGGCAAGGCCTTGCAACCTGACATTTCTTCAATGTACAGAAACACTTGAGACTCTTCGGGGCCTTGTTTCTTAGACCAAGAATTTGTGTTTTAAAAACATTCCACCTGCTGCAATACAAAACTGAAGATCGGAAGCTCACTTTTATTGCTGCTACCTTACCGAGAAGGTGGTAGGAGTCTCTGTTTCTCTCTCCTGCATGTGCTTCTGGAAATCCAAGTAACTTCTGTCGTTGTCATCAAAAAAGAAGAAACTGCTGCATCTGTTCTGGTTTTAATAAAGTGTGCAGTAGGAAAGTGCATTTTTTAGTTTGCTTTGATGCTCCCTTTGATGTTGGCATATGTATATATTTAGATATACTGTGCTGTTGTACAAGAGTTGTTTTAGTAAATAACACTATTTGTAAAAACTGTTACTTGTTTTTGGTATGAATGCAAAATATTAAAGTTGGAGTATTTAGTTCATTATGTTGCAAAGTCAATTTATAAATTTCACAGGAGAAAAAGCACAGAAAGGTGTCTAGCCGGGGCTTAGAAGTGAAATAGGTCAAGTCCATTAGCAGCACTCGGAAACTTACACTTCTCTGATTTCTCTCTCTCTTTTTTTTTTTTTTTCTATGATACTTATTATACTTAGAGCATAGTATCATTGCATTTGAGCTTTTTATCTGTTGTTTTTCTATTCTGCCTTCAATTAAAATCAAAATGACATGTACTTTTTATTTCAAGTATTCAGCTTATTGCTTTAAGCTGTATTATAAATATTGTACAGTGGTGTTAAGGGACAAATGAATAGATATAGTCTGTAATGTATCTACCTGCTTAGGCAAATATTAGTGGCGCCTTGGCAATTTTCAGAGTGGGTTTTTGTTTGAAAAATCACTTTTAAGGCTACAAAGCAATTGTAATGACCACTTTTTTTTTTTTTTCTGAAACGATCAGTATGATAGGAATGTCTAACAGGATAAAGCTGCCACTGTATCAGCAGTTTAATTTATCTGATTATTCTAATCTAAGGCTATTTTTCTGATACTGAGTGTGGTCTATGGTTTATTGAGAAATAAGACATAAACCCTTATGAGGGAAGTTCATGTTGAGAAACTTTTGCGTTTGAGGCTGCTTTCCACTTTAAATTCACATATACTTTGTGCCTATGCATGCAGAGCTTTCACGGGTGGTAATCAGAGGGCAAGTAAAAGTACATGGAAAAAGAAAAAAATGACAAATTTGATATTTCTAGCTATAGATGGAGGACACATTTCAGAACCTAATCCTCTGAGCTGATATAAAATCATTAGGAAACAAGCACTAATGATACCTTTTATTTTGCTTGGACTTTTGTTAACCCTGGAGAGAGCGAGTTTTTTGAGTGCTTATGTATGTGCGATTCCTAACATAGTGCTTATGCCTCATGTTATTGAGCTTGGTGATATCCAGTCCCACCGTTTTCTGGATAGTTATCAGCTCCTTCAGGAAATACACTAGGTTGGTGAAGGTGACTACCAGGGGGACACTGTAACTCAGAGAAACTCCCAATTACTTTGCTTGTCTACCAATTTTTGACTATAGTAAGCATTCATACCAAGTAATGGAACATTTGGGTGTATTTATACCTGGTTCACTTGTTTATTCTTTAGCAGTATATTCTGTAGTTCTTCTCTGAGCTTTATTTACAAATAAGCAGACAAATCCTGGGCTGCTGCTGCCACTGGAATCTGCTTCAAAGCAGCTGGGAGGGTGCAGCCCTTCTGACTCCTGAACGTCGCCAGTTATCTGTGCGCAAACCAAACTCTCCTGACCCCTTCATTGTGAAGTAGGTTATTTACATATAGTAATTTATCGTTTTAAGGTTGTTCTCTAGCAAAACAGGGATGCCTGGATACTTTTAAGTACTTATCTTGCATATAATCAAGTCTTCCCATAAATCTAAAGCATTCTAAACAATTGCAAATAGAAATACTAACTTTATAATCATTATTGAACAGCTTATTCAATGTGGTTAAATGAAGACTTATTTAAAAAAGTTTTAAAAAAATCCACTATTTAAAAGTAAATCCACACTGTTGAGACTATTCTCTTTGCCAAATCCTGTCTTCATCTTTGGAATAAAACTGCTCAAAATCTATTACGAACAAAATCTATAGAAAAGAACCAAAACCTCACCATTTGCTTTTCTGCTCCCTCTCATTTTATTCTCTGGTTATTCTGATTGTACAGCAAATAAAACCAAGTATTTGAAAGTAAGTACTTTCCTTTGAAGTCATCGTGTTTTAAATTTTGTGCACTGCTAAAGACAATATTCTGACAGAAGTGCCACATTGTCTAATTAGCTTTCCCTAGTGAGAAGTGGAATTTGTAATAGGCACTTTAAGAGCTTCCACTTAACTATAAAGCAGTAGGCTTCTGTATTTTTTCATGGTATCTTTTATTAATCTGTTCCTTCCTTGTACTTTTATATATTTATTTTAGCTCACTTCAAACATTTTTTAAAATAATGCTTAAATTGAGGCAAGTCCTTAGTTCGTGACTGTAAATCTATTTTAGCTGAAGTCAGCAGTGGTGTCTAAGAACAGCGGCACCGTAACAAGGCTTGGGAGTACCTATCCTGATCTACAAAATACTATATTTAACAAGACTTTTTTTCACCAGAGCTTTTTTTCATAGGCGCTAGGTGGAAAAGGTGAACACTTTCCCTTTTCTATTCATATTGGATTTTTTTCAAATAAATCAGCAAATTTACTGCACCCATAAATATGATGCTCTTGATCTTTTCTTTCATGTCCACTCCTCAGCTCTTCTGTATGCTGTTCTATTCTCTTTTCATTTTTATCCTAACGTCTTTCATGATCACACATCCCAGTGAGTCTCAGTTCCTAGACGCGTGTGTGTTCCCGGCTCCTCCCAGGATTCGGGAATGGGGTGTCCACTGCTGAGCACTGACTCCACCATCCTTCTTTGCTCTGCTGGGAATCTCGCCACCATTCCTGCAGTCTGTCATCGCCTGCTTTCTTCCTGACCCTCTTCCTTAACAACATTTATTTTTAAAAACACTTCAAAGCAGTAGCGGGAATGTTATAAACAGCTCTCCCGCTCTGTCCTCTGTGCTCACAGGGACCTTGTCCTCCATCTGCATGGTTGAAGCAGATTTATCTTGTGCTGAATCTGACCATGTCTGATTGATACTGCAATGATAATACTTGAGTTTGGCCATTACCAGTATTTATTGATAGCCCTTAGGCTGTTGGAATTTAGATACGGCAATGGCAACTACAAAATTTGTCCTTCTGTTGCCCTTTGGTCTCTTCTATATAATGCAAGTGCTGCCTGAATTCTGATTATAGTTTTCTATACTATACATAAAATACATATATATATACAGTGTGTGTGTATATACATATATGTATAATATATATAGTATTTATATACATACATATATAGGAACTTCTTCCTGTTTTTCTAGAAGATGTGCAAGTAGAGACTTAACTAAGCAGCTCTCCTTTACCTTTCCCTCGCTCTCTTTCCTGCCTCCCTCTTTCTCTCCCTTCCAAAAATGCAGATCCAAATACCTGTGCTCGCAGGGACCTCCATGCCTGGGCCTTTGTCCCACAAGAGGATCATGGCAGAGGCACAATCCCACAATGTGTATCTTTAGGGAGTGCTGTGCCGGGAACAAGGAAACCCGGCACGTCCTAGATGCTGCACAGCAGATTCCTGCAGATTTAATTTGCTGTAATCCCTCTCAACAGCCAAAGTGTGAAGGCTGCTGTTGCAATAGAGCTGCTTCCACAGGCAGCAGCATGAGGAAAGCAATAGTTTGGGCCTCTCACATAAATAGTTTTATTCTTTGAAGGTTCCACTGCCATTTTAAGGCATATGATACCCTGGCTCATCACCACCAGCTGGGTTTTTATCAGCAGCTTGGCGGCCTGTTCCAAAGCAGTAAATCCCATTGGCTTTAGGACTGCTCTTATCAACAGGCTCTATAATAAATCCCTCTTTCATGATTCTCTCCTAAGCCCTGGGATCCTGCAGGTCTATGGTAGCACTGTCTGTACATTCATGGAATATTTAAGCCTATCTTGTGCACAGTGTTTACCAGAATATCAAGCTTATCAATTTTTCTAATTTCATCTGCAGCCTGAAGTTTAAAATTACCCACTGAAAAATGGCCTTAGTCACTGAGGCATCATTCCTCAAACGCAGAATTTGGCACTCATTTGAGAATGTAAAGGCTGGTATTTATCTTCTTCAGCAGGAGGCTGCTGTATTCAGGTATTCAAAATGATGGTGGCCCTCCATTATGTATTTTGCATGAGCAGCAATTTTGACTTCACCTAATTCTTTAATGTTTCACTGGTTGTGATTCCTAATGCAAAACTATAAAGGTTGTTGTGCCATAAATCAGGGTCAGTAAACCCTGATTGTGTGTTTAGCCTGTCATAATAACCAAGTGTTTCTCACTTTGGATGTCTAAGCCAAAACAGACTCGTTATCCAGAGCTTCCCTAGTGGAACTTGGGGCAATTTAGTGCTAATTAAGCATTAACAGGCATCTACGCATTTGACTTCCTGGTTTGCAGAGCAAGGCCAAGGTTCACCACTGGAATGCACTGCAAAATGTGAAAAGAAGGGACAGCTGTTGGAGATACCTGTGATAGTGCCAGTAGTTATGGACATTAGTCCTCTTGGGTCACCTTGTACTTTGGGACAGCAGTAGCGAGCGACAGATGAAATGGGTTCTTGCTCTACTATGTTCTTACACCCTCACTGCCAGATTGGTCAAGCATTGGTTAGATTGGGCCTCACGGTCTTGAGAACGGTGGAGAAAATAAAGGAAAAAAAAAAGCTTGCATCTGAGGTGGATGATTTAATCAGGAGAGGCAAAGAAGGAAGAAATCTTCGAACAAAAAGAGGAATCTTTCATAGTACAACTTTGCTCCCAGATACACCTGCATGCTTTAGCAAATGGGGGTTAATCGAGTAAACCTGCAATTGTGTGTAAACCAAACAGTATTTTAAGACTGCAAACAAATTCAACTATTTTCCAGAACTTAGCAAAGGTATAAAGTAAGCCAGGGCACCAAGCAAAATCAAAATGAAGACACATTCTGCAATGTTAAGAGACTTTCAAAAATCTCTTGCTCTGGGTGCAGTAGTTAAATACCTAGGAGAATTACTAAAACAAACAGAACTTAATGATATATTGGCAAATCTTTTTGGACAGTATCCTGACTTACTTGGCACGCAATACCCTAAGCATTTCAGTGTACTTTTTTGACTGCTTAATTTTCACTGACTAATTTGTAGGAAAAAAATGGGGTTTATGATTTGTGAAATTGTTTAACTTTCTTCTGCCTCTACCTTCGCTGTTGTCCAGTTCACTCGCAGCTTTAAGAGCACAAAGGAAGCATGGGATGTATATATGGAGCGTGGTTTACTGTATCCTGCTTCATTGCCTGTGTGACCTTTGCTGATTTGGTTTCCTGTAAAAATTCTGATACACCAGCTCACTTCTGGTCATAGATAACAGGCAGGAAGAGCTGCCAGCACTCCTAAAAAGAATAGTCCATATAAATCCTCCCTGCAGCACGGAGCTGAAGTGGGTATTTTTGTTTCAAGAAAGGGAAACAGCATGTTTTGCTACGGTAAAAGGAAGCTATCCTTAAAAACTATCAATATTCCAAGTTGTTCATGACTTCGAACTCAACAATGCCAAGACAAGATGATGACAACGGTATGAAATAAGAGAGAATGAGGGACTTGTATCGTTGCTTTCTTGCATGGCAGGCTGCCATAATTGGTTTGCCTGAGCAGTTACACATTGTACTGATTAAAAAATAACAAATATCATCGTTGCACATTCAGGAACAGAGCAGGAAGATTTCCTGTGCTGCACTGAATACTGCAGGTGTTTAATTGCTGGAGCTCTTCATGGAGATACCCAACCTGGGTGTATGTGCACATAGCAAAGCCAATTATTGGACAATTAAAAATCAGCAATCCTCCTGTTGCTTGAAGTGATAGACTGGAAGTGCTGCAAAATCTTAGAGGCTTCTTTTTAAATATCTCCTGTGAAATGGCAGAGATGGCAAATTACATAACAGATATTGGTACTAAAAAAAAAAATCTTCCACAAAGGAAAAAAGCTGTCCTATCCCTGAAACTCTACTTGAATTTTTCTGATTAACTCCCCTTTAGTCAGTTTTGAGATTTAAACTTGGATCAATCTAACAGCTAGATTTCACATTTTCAAGGTGCTGACATAAGGCACCAGACTGATCCAGACGTGACTGTGGATGGTCTCCAAGTGCCATGGCATTAAGAAAGGCAAATAATCCCCAGTCTTTCATGTTTGTTCTCTAAGTGGAGGAATTCAACTCTCTGGGACACTTTTCCCTGTGGGCTTTGTTATTATTATTACTCCATTTAAGAAATGGCTTGCTCATCTATGAAAATACTTACACAATTTGAAATACAGGTTACACATAAGCACCCTGCCTCTACTCCAAACATGAACATGAAGGCTCCCCTAGTACTGGGACCTTTGCTTTTTCCACTATTTTGTAGGGCAGAAAAGGAAGGAGAGCAGCCTGTGAGAAGCTGTGCAGCCCTGTGGTGACATTGACACCCAAAACAAGTGAAGACCGACACACATGGATGGTGCAGAAAAAGGCCACTCTATTCACAGAAAATAGTGATGTCCTTCGTGAGTTATTCTGTGGAACAAGGCATTTTTCAGTTGCTGCCCAGGCTGTGTGCTGTTGCCTGGCATTTTGATTTTTGTGTGGTTTTTGGGATGGTCATGGTCCTACAAATATTACCCACATACACAGAACACTACATCTGCATGTCTTAAACTGGTGAGCTAAGGCAAAGAACGTGTCTTGCACAAAGAACACCCAGAAAAAAACAGTAGTTAAGATTAAAATACAGTTCTGGATTCTAGTCCTGTTTTCACATCATGAGAGTGCTGTTTTCCAGGTTTTAAAATCCCTTGGCGTAGGTCCCAGGAATCTGGACTACTTCCCTTTCAGATTTTATAAAGCCAATATTCATAAATATTCTCAAGGAAATGCCTGTTGAGCCTGTTACACAGTGGTACAAGGTATTAACCTGGAAAAAAGATGTATTAAATGTTGAGATTTAAGTTCTACAAATGAGAAACCAGTTGGACAAGTGACAAAGATTGGCTGTTTTCCTTGAGTATACAACAGGAAGAGCTTGGCTTTCACATAGTGTGCTGCCTCCTCCCAGCACTTACCAAGAGAAATAAAAAGCAAGGTTCAGACTTTATGCTGTTTAAAGCCAGGGCATTTCTGCTGCAAATGTTACACAGTAATGAGCTCAAGTGAAGGATGCTCCTGACTGACTCTGCAATTTCATATCACACTGGTTCACTAGTTTCAGAGAGCAGCTTCTTTGGGACCATGTAGTGCTGTTTAACGTGTTCCTGCCTTTCTGAATAGCTTTGAGGCTGCTGCCAATCTTCACAGAATTGAAAGCTAGGATGTCGATTTTCCCCAGAAATTATGATTTATAGACTCAGACTCTCATTCCTCATATGTCATCAAAACTTTGTAAGAGAAGGAGGGCAGCCTTAACTTCTTTCTATCTTCACTTCTTTCCTCCTAAAGACCTTGGGAAAGAGACATCAAGTGAAGGGAATAAGGAACATATCCCTTGGACTGATACTGTCCTGATCCTCAGCTACAGACGAGCAGATAAAGGAAAAAGGCTCATTGCTCCAGGTGGGCAGTGAATCTGCCTTGCAGGCCACCCCTGAAAACTGCTTTCCAAACAAACTTGTTGGAGTGGTTTGAATTAATGAACAGGTTCAGAGAAGTCATAACTACTTTTTTTTTTTTCCATCATCCAACAATGTCAGAGAAAAAACATCATTCACAAACTTGGTTATGCTGAGGACTGACAAACCTGATGTATTAAGAGCTACGGGGTAAATTGTAGTGTGGTACAGTGCCATCTCGTGGACCTGGTGCCAGCCTAAAAGGGAGTAAATGGGGGAGAGAGTCATCTTCTGGGGCACATACATCTAGTTGAGACAGAAGTTTTATCTAGTTCTGGAAAGAATGCCATCCAAAAAATCATCTTGCTCAAATTTAGAATGAAATCTGTCAATTTTCTGCTTTGTTTTTGTTTTTTTAACCTGTTACACTGAAATGCATTATCTAGTCAGTGCTGGTGTTTAGCTTTCATATGATTTCACAATACTTCAGTTTTACTGAGTTCCTTTTCTGATGAAAAAATATTTATTTAAGTTTTATTTGAAGGGTTTTTTTTTTACTTAATTGTTGCTTATTTGAATAATTCTTGGGGAAAGTGAAATAAAATCTGTTTTGTTTCCTGCCCCGAAAGTCATCTGCCAAATGCATCCTACTGTAACCATCATGAATACTAGATTACTGGCATAAAGTCTTACTTATAAAAAAGAAAATTGCAATATTATTTCTCTTCAACTACTACAAAACAGAATAGCTACCAAAAAATGCTGATTTCTGCCACGAAGTACGATCCTTTTTGAAGGACACCTCACAGCTGGTCTATGATCATATATTGAGCTAATACTGACATGGGATATTAAGTTTGTTGCCTTTCAATTAAACTGGATTTTTTATGTGCCTGTATCATGATATGGCAAGTAGAAATGACTGACAAACTGTCTTGTACTGCTTACTCTTTTAGATTTTTCTATCACATCTCAATTTTTGTCTTTCATTTCTAAAAAGTCTCTTCCCTGCTATGAAAATCACTTAATGCTTTACTGAATTTTCTGTTTTATCTGTGAACATTTCAGCTGTATCTCTCTTCACTGATGGTAACTGGAACTGTGTCTGCTATTCAAAGTAGTGACTGGTATCAATGTTATGTCATTAATTTCAATGCTGTGTTCTGCTCGACTGCTGCCAAATTCTATATTTTGCTGACCTTTGACTTTTCAACCACCTGTGGATATTATTATAGATGAAGAAAACTTGCCGAGCCCAGTGGAGTGCTTGTAAAAGCCTGGGGGGAGGTTAAAAGCATGTACTCAACTTGCAAATTGGGTAGTTTTATCCCCAGGCTTGCAGCACCTGGGCAGATGAGAAGGGGCAAACTGCAGCTTTGCAACCGTCTCTTGCGCAGATGCAGCACAAGGACCCCCCATGGCTCAGGTGTGTGCAGCTCTTTGCCATGCAGGGCACTGCAATTACAGCAAAATTGCCACTGTTTTATGCAGGACCACAGATGTTTCCTCAGTAAGCAGAGGCGAACAAAACAGTCTAATTATTACAAATACGAAGAAGCACATGAGGCAGTTCACATAAATGAAAGTTTATAGTGTTGCCTTGAGAAACACAGAATTGTTGTTCCAATGTGCTGTTTATTCTGTTTCTCTACTTCTGATGGTGCTTTATCCCATTTAGGAATGCGGGCCCAGGCTGGCTGATATCAGACATCTGAGGAGTTCATGGGCAGGGGTGGGTGCAAGATCTGAACAGATCTCTGGCAGCTTCTCTCTCTCCACTGGCAGCAAAGGGAATTTGGGATGATCATCCGACTGTCCCAAGAGTCCTGTAAGGTGGGCTGAATACCTTACGGCATTTAGAGGAGATGATAATGTTTTAATTTCCTATAAACTTCCTGTGTTTCATCTAATTATAGAATAATGGAATCTGCTTTCTTAGTGGAGTGATGCTTTACAATATTTTTTCTCACCAACAGGGAAAATTTCTTGTTGAGATAATGGCATTGCAAAACCAGTACTAAAATAGATGTTACTTCAACACTCCTTTATTTTTTCTTCCTATTTGCTCTCTCATCCCTGTGTGCTTGCAGAGCTAAACAGGACGAGCTTAAATTTTGTGAGGAAAAGAATAGGAGAAAGAAAGTTCATCTTAGTTATATTATATATTGGAAAGTTTTTATAACCTTCTTTCTGCTAGTTCCTATATGAAGGAAAGGTGCCTGATGCAGCCTTGGCTGGTTTTGAAATCAACTCTGGTGGCTGTTGGTAACCGTCCATAGGTTTGTTTCTTGGTGCCTCCAGTTCATTTAAAGTAGAGCTGAAATTTTCCTCAATTTGACAGATAGATTCAGCTCGTTGTCATGGAATATTCTTTGAGATTCTTCAAAATTTAAGTCTATGATTTTCCTCTTAGCTTTTAATTCCTATTTCCGAAATAATCTGAGTTAAATAAGCATCTGACTCTCACATGTAATTTAGTAAAAGTATAGAATAGTAAAGTTCTTAAAATGATCTTTATAAATAATGTTATAGTCTGATTTTATTTAGCACTTTACAACAATATAATCTAGGATGACCAATAAACTCCTCAAACAATCATAGGCTTCTGCTACAGGTAACCAAAAAGCTTTACTTTGCATACAAGCTACCTCACTGTCCAGAGAAAACCATAAGATAGTCATTCTGTAAAGGTCTGTGTTAAGAGATAAAGCATTTAAAACGGTATATCTTGAAAAAAAAAAAGATAAAAGAAAAAAGAAAGAAACCTGATATTCCTCTGCAGAATTCCCAGCCCTTTAATGCTGTAAATATGCATGAGAAAGAAAAAAAAGCACTTTCAATATATATATATTTTGAGTATCTTTGGATTGTTTAAACTATCCCTCTTCTTGCAGGGAAAGTAGCCCCTTTTATGGCTGTGTTCCTCCTTGCTTCTAAGCAAAACCAGTCTTTTTCTGAAGCATGTGTATCTTACAGAGTTTCTGATTTTGAGATAATGATCATGTATACATCAAACTGGTGGTTTTCTTAAGAGGGAAGATAAGTACTTCTCTTAAGGGAAGAGAAGTCTTTGGTTGATATTTACTAAGCAACACCTTACATATATTATGATTATATATTAAGATTAGTTTTATTTTTTAATCTTGCAGCTAAGGACCTCTTATACAGATATCTAGTTAAAAAGGCAAAACAAAAATCTCCCAAACCAGTATCTATCTGTATTTCTGAAGCACAACATAATAAAATGCTATGCAGAATAAAGTTAAAACTGATGAAAGGCATATAATAGAATCTACTTAAACACATAGGTGTGCTACAGCCATAGGTCTCATTTCCTTTGCTTCTTAAGACTTCTCTATGGTAATGGAAAGCAGAAACCTGCTGGAATTTCTTTTTGCCTTTAGCATTTAAAAACTCTGGCCTGGGTTTATGGTAGCTTTTAAACTGCACGGATTATGGGAAGGAGTCTCCTTCTCTGGAGGTCTTCAAAACCCGCCTGGATGCTGCCCTGTGCCACCTGCTCTAGGTGCCTGCTGGAGCGGGAAGGTTGGACTAAATGATCTCTAGAGGTCCCTTTCAGCCTTGAAGATTCTGTGATTCTGTGATACGTTCTTGTAGCTGTAAAGAACAAAAGAAGCAAGGGTGTAGAGACATTTTTTTCCATAGTGTGGATCAGGAACCACAAGTTAGTTCTAGTCGAACCAAATCTGAAATTAGATTTGGTTAGAAATCATAATGAAAGCATAAGTACATTCCCAATATTCAGGTATATTTATGAAGCAATTAAAATATATGTAAGAAACAAGGGCTCTCTTGCTTTGCAGCAAAGGCAGAATGCTGTAATTTTTTTTCAATTTAAAGCACAGATAACACTGCACTAGTTGATGGTTCTCTCTCCTAAAATAATTTATTCTGTTTTTAGAAATTAGAAACAATTATTTTCTCACTATCATTCAAAGGAAATTTTGATTTGCATTAAAACAAAATGCTAACTTTTCCTATTATTTTTTCACTGTTCAGTGTCACTTTTACATAGATCCTTAATAGCAGTGATGATGGACAGTATGTACATTTTGTTCTTGAGTATATGCTTACTGCATACCATAATATAAATGTCAGAAACCTGCAGGAAACTACTGAATGTTAACTAAGAAAGAGATACAAATTCACATACAGAATCATAGAATCATTATAGTTGGAGGAAGCCTTCAAGATCATCAAGCCCAACTGTAAAGCCATCACCAGCAAGCCTGCTAACCCATGTCCCCAGGGCCTCATTGACATGTTTCCTGAATGTGACTCCACCACTTCTCTGGGCACTGGGCACTAGTGGGTGGCACTAGTAAGCACAGTCAGCCTTATCTCCCCATCAGGATGCAGCCATCTGGGCTGTTATTGATGATTAATGTCTGAGTGGGGGGAGAAAACAGGGAGGAAACTACCAGGATCAGATAATGCCACTAGTGGTTAACACTTAATAGGGCTATGTGTGAAAAGTCAGATTGAGCAGAGGAAGGAGCACATCCGTTAAAACATCCAAGAATGGGTTATAATCCACTTTTATTTTTTTATATTCATATTGAGGCAAACAGCCATGGTGTTTCAGGTCTGGATATGATTTCACTTATACAGAACTTTCCATCTTCCTGTTGACTATCAAAAGTCAGGGGCCACAGTTACTTGAGGTTTTCAGGGTATTTTTCCTGTAACTGTCACCAATTGCTGGTACTGGATGTTCCAGACTGGGGAGATTGATGGCCTGTTTCGGAGGAATGTAGGCCTCTCCGTTCCCAACTCAAATGGCAGTTGGCTTTCAACCCACGGAGAGAGATAACAACATATGTCTATCTAGGGCATGTTTTAAGTAGTAAGATGTCATTAGTTATCCAGAATATAGGACTTTTGGTAACTATTTGCCTATAAATCACTATAGGTTGAGATTTAGCTGAATCATGTTGTCCCCAAAGAGAACACCTCTCGCTAGGGCTACAAGAGATCAGCATGCATTTACACATCACTATACCGAAAGCAGGATAGACCACTACTAACTGCCATTTTCTACCTGTGTAGCACACACTGGTACTTGCTATGTGTGACCCACATTGCTATTTGAATTTAATCTGAAGACTTTTGGGGGAGCCGTATATACTTGCACCAACACTGTACTTTACATATAGCCTGCCTCCCCATAAACACACTCTCAATGACAGTCTCACACGAAGGTATTTTGTTGGCACAGCAGCATTATTCTCCTTCTTAGAACTTGTTCTGAACTTCCTTCTAGTACTTCCCAAGCTTCTAGTTGTTGCTAATTGCTAGTAAAACAAATATGTAAATAATTATTTTAATAATTAATACAAATATTAACATTTATTCCTTATCTAAAACCACTTTTCATAAATGCCTGGAATACCTCTGTATTTTTAAGGTCATAGTGTATGAGAGATTTCTTCATTTCTGAGTTGTACTATGGGTATTCGAGTTAGCCATGCCCTGCTAAATGCAAGCACTTTTTATCATCATTTCTTTGTTCAGCATAAAGACCACTGCAAGTCATTAGCGAATAATAAATAACTGTCATACACTCCAGAAAGGGAATTTGTGTCAGCCTTGCGATGAATTTCCCAGGTGAGAATTCATCGACATAATGATGTAGGACACTATATAGGACTAGCTGCTGATGACAGCTGAAACACCTCCCACCCCACGGTTCTGGCTCAGGCTGTTCCTGACCTTTATTCAGGTCTGCAGAAGTCAGAGGTGCTTCCTTATCAACCCCCTGTGCAGCCCACAGGAGAGCTCAGCACAGCTGAAGTGCCTGGCTGGAATCCCCACCTATTGCTGCTAATGGGAGTTTTGTCATTGAGTCCACATGAGCCTGAATTTCATCTATGTGATTTCATCTCTTGTAATATTACTACAAAAGCACCTTCTCCCTCCACCCTGTCTTTGTCCACACTGATCTATTTCACACTGCTGTTCTCCTGCACATCTACTATTATTCCACCCATGATTCTTAGCAAGGAGGCTACACATAAATGAGATCTCTGAGTGCACACAGAGAACTACTGCACAATGTGCTTCATATAGGGGCTAAGTTTGATAGTTCTGAAATGCTTCTGAATGCTGAAATGATGCTTCTGAAGCCTACACAGGCTTTAACATCACATTTGCTGAGCTCGATAGGTTACAAAAGCTTCTGCATGTGCAGCAGATAACAGTGTGATGGATGCCTCCCACCCTGTGGGAGCCTCCAGCCTGTGTGTTGATACCAATCTGTGAGGAAGTGTGCGGCTCCCATAAAACAGGGGTGCAGATGTCTCTTACTGAGCCCATGATGAAGCCATGAATATCTAAAGGTAGATTGTGCTTTAAAGGCACCTCTCCAGAAAGGTTACCTAAACTCTGTGGAGATATTTCAGGCTGTGAGACTCTAACAAGCTTTTTTTTTTTTTCTCCTCACGCTCTGATTCATGAATAAGATTTAAATCCTGCAAACAGTAGGAATGGTCAACAAAGTCAGGAGACTGAGAAGAAAATAATTGAATTTAATTTATCAAAGCTCAGAAAATGCAGAAGTATTTAAAGTTTTTTCATCCTCTTTTCTTCCTCAAACATGCAAGATTCTCTGTGAATTTACTCACACAGGCAGGAAATCAGACTCCGATCCTCACTTTTAAATAATCTAACATGAACCTGAGTGTATACAATCCAAATAATAAGAGTAATCAGAACTTGTTTTAAAATGTTGTGAAAGCCAGTTAGTTTACAGATGTAAAACTAGTTGCACATAGCAGATGATGAATATTATCCATGTATATTCATGCATTGCATGTTTTCATCAAAACACACTATAACGCTTTGTGTCCTGAAAATTAGTGCCTAGTTAGAGCTTTTAGGTCCGTGTGTGCTCTGTGGCTTTCCCTTTTCATCCCATAAATCCCATACTGCACTGTCCATGATAGTAAGGCTGTGACTTTTCCCCCTATACTCTGCTTTTCAGATACACCACAGTTGTCTTGCACTACCAGGGAAATGGCCAGTAAGGCAACATTTTCACACACGGAGGAGGAGTGAAGGTGCAGGAGGAACACTGAAATCCCCATTTCCTAGCAGCTCTCCTAGTCCTGTAGTGCTTATACACATGAGCAACTTGGTGGTCCATGTACACAAGCTTAGATTTTATTTACGATCTGTGCTCATCTCCAAACGAAAGGAAGGAAATAATCCTGTTCTTTCCACACAGGCTTGATATTGCTTCTATTCTCTGTCCTCCCTGGAGGGCTAATTTTCTTGGAAAAAAAACAAAAAGTGACCCACATGCCAGCATGTCAGTGTTGCAGGGGGAATACAAGCCCTCCTCGCAGCTATCACCACTTTATCACCTGCATGTGCAGGGAAGGAGGCTCTTCCCTCCACTGAGAAATCAGCTTAGGAAAGCAAAGTTTGAGCAGCAAATTCCTGTTATTTCAAAACACGCCATGTGACAGGATATTTCCTTATCATTTGGAGCCCAGAGCCTTCCCCTGATCCACGGGCCCTCCACGAGCCGGCAGAGCTGCCCGCACGGAGCCCTCTCCTCAGCACCGAGCCTCGGCCATGGCTCCCTGCCTGCTCCTCCTGGCTCTCCTCGCACTTGCTCCCCGCGCTTCGCCGCTGCTGGGTAAGTGCTGCAAGCGGGGAGACACCTGCGGGGAGCCGGAGAGCGGGGAGATGAGGGGGCACTCGGTGCTTCCTTCGCCCCCGGCCGGGCGCAGCTCCATGGAGCGCCCCGGCGAGGCGCCCGCGCAGGTGCCCCCTCAGCACCCGGCGCCAGGAGATGTTAGCGGCCATTTTAACCCCTTCGCCACCCCGTGACGGGAGCCTGCGGCATCGCGAGCGGCCGAGGGAGGGTACGAGGGGCGGCGGCCGCCGCCTCTCCCATGTTCCCTCCATCCCTCCCTCGCCCGCCCGCCCGGTGCTGTTTCTCCCTCGGCCAAGGACCCGTTTGGGCGCGGGGGCTCCGGGCTGCAGCCCGCATCAAGGTGGGGGTGGCTCCCGCCGCGCCCCCGTTCCCGGTCACTGTAGGTGGCGGCGGTGGGAATTTCACGTGTCACTCCTTGATTTACACCTGCGCAACCGTGAAAGCCCTCGAGGAAATGATTGATTAGACTTGGGACCGTTCGGGGGAACGGTTCTAAGTGCTTGTCTGGAGTGGGTTATAACAGCCAGGTGAGTCGGCTCCTGCTCCTGGTTGGTTCCCGCTTTGAAGAACCTCCTCCCAGAAGTTCCCGAAAGCTTCATTAAAGAGTTATTCCCCTCGAAACTGCCGTGGTGCAAAGTACCAAAACTGCGGGACGCGGGACCGTGCTGCCGTGGGGCTCTGTGGCACCGCCTGCAGCTTGGTAGCAGGAGAGGAAACCTCGCAGCGGCAGCCGCGCTTGTCCCTGCTGCCTTCCTGCTGCCTCCTTGCTTGCTTCCCTGCTGCCTCCGTGCGCCCTCCACGCTGCCCTGCTTTCCGGGGCAGCCTTTGGGGCCACCCGCTGCTCACGGAGCTGCTGGGCGCTGCGGGTGGCACCTCCTGCGCTGCTCACCTGAGGCTTGGACCCAGCTCTGTGCCCGGAGGGGCATTTGTGCCAGTCGCTGCATAGCGTTTACCCACTGCAACGCCTTGCAAAGGGGCATTCAGAAGAGAGGCGTGTTTTAGTTGGGATTTTTTTTTTTTTCCCCTCCTGGCCATAGTTTTCTGTTCAGCTTTCCAGCCCGCTCTCAGCAGCCACTGCTCTGCACCATTTCACACTTAGACACCACAAGCCAAGCTTTTCGGTTTAGCTTAGCCAATTTCGGGGAACCTTTCTTTTTCCACGTATGTTACATCCTCTCCTTTAGCACCTCAGGTTGCATAAAGCACAGAGTGTTGTTTTTGGCCCAAAATACAGTTTCAGCAGTTTGAAAGATCAGGCAGTGTTTTCCACCGTTGTGAAAATGCCTGATGTTTCTCTTTGAATAAGGTCTCAGGAAAAGGATAGTTGCAAGCTTTGCATATATTAGTTTACAGAACCATTGTACTAAATGTTGGTAGAAAAGCATCATAAAAAATAAGTTATCACCAACAGTGATAATTATACATTTCCTTGTATTGTCT
>JAUBOD010000469.1:278027-289103 GCA_032353885.1 Nothura maculosa | reverse complement strand
TCTGCTTGCCATAATATGGTCATACAGCTGAACTGCCACAAATCACATGCTCATTACTGCTCACGTATTTTTTAAAATATTGTGTCTCCTTAGATACCTACACAGTGAGAGGAAATGCCAATGGAGCACCTTGTGTTTTCCCTTTTAAGTTTGGTGGTAAATGGTATGCTGACTGCACAGATGCTGGCAGATCAGATGGCTGGTTCTGGTGTGGGACCACTTCAGACTTTGATGTTGACAGGATATATGGATTTTGCCCCATGAAATGTAAGTTCTCTGCAAATCTGCTACGGTCTGTTATTCAAACCTGGGAATATCGCTGTCCTTGTCATATGCTTTACTGTACAAAGTACAATTTGAAGTGTTTTCCTGTCTCCACAGAGCTTGTATCTTTTTAGGAACTAATTAACTATGTGAATATAGGGTTCACATAAAAATGACATGATGCCAATTTACAGCAACTGTCATTATGCCATTTACTTCAGCACAAAGTTAATTAGAAGTGAAGATCCTACAATTTGTTTGTAGAAGGTTATGTAGAAGTTTGTGCAGCACAGCTGGAATCTAGATTGCAACTTAATTGTAAGGGAAGACTAATTTGGAATTAAAAAGCAATGAGTTGCCTCTGGCAACTCAAAGCAGCTCAAATTAGAGCTTTTTCCTAATTTCCAGTATTTCCCAAGTATAGTAGTATGCTCCAGTGCTTGGAGTTCCACAGTTGTGTAATTAAATACACAAAAGGCATTCATATTTTAACTTCGCTGATTTGAGTCTAATTAAAGATTTTCAACTGTAGTATTATTTTAATGCAGAATTTTACATAAGTGATATTATTACTTTGAGCAAATTTGTGTAATAGGTCTGTATGGATTTGAACTACTTTATTTTTTAAATATTTGAATAAAGTTTCTTTGAACTTTGGTAAAGCACCTACAAAGCACTTTGTCCTTAAGCCGCCGCTTTTCCTGTCATGCTGAGATAGGTGGCACTTCTCCCTCCCCTCTTTGTTACTGTAGTTTTCCTGTAAAGCACCAGCTGACCCGTCAGAGCTGAAGAGAAAAATGTTTCTTATTTGATGTGAAGCAAATGGAGTGGACTGATCTTAACTGCTCCCATGATGAAATGTTGGTGCCCTTGTATAATGTAGAAGAATGATGCTTTCCTTATTTCAGAAAATAAATGATATGCACTGTTTTACCTCGGACAGTATTATTTTCAAGATGTTAAAACAATTTTGAGAGTATCAATCCCATAAATAGAGCAGAGGCAAGACCAACATAAATATGGTACCTGTGCAGCATGCTTTCAGTAAAGCAAATAGGAGGCATCATTAAAATCGTGTTTAGTTCTTTGGTATAATTCAAGGAAATCCATTCGGATGACTGTGATTGTTTTTGGAAAAAGCTGCTTTATGCTGATTGCCTGCATGTTTCCTTCCTGATTCTGCAGTACTGACTATAAAATATTCAAGTTTGTGTCATATATTTTAGTTAGAGACAGGCCTGGACAGCAGAAGTTTTAATTAGTTCAGACTATGGCAGAGAAGTCCATTGCATCTAAGAGTGACAATTAAATGAATTTCAGCAGCAGTTTTTAAGCATCCAGCTTTTCAGTGTATATTTAAGTTTAATAAAATGTAAGCACTGTTCTTTTTTAACTTGTTAGGGAAAGCAAAGGTGCTGATAGAAAAATATGATATGCAAAGTATTATAGACTTCCTCCTGGGACCTCACACAGAGAAAGTGCTATGATTGAAGGTCACTTTCTTTGAGCCAAAAAAGTGGCTTTATGAGTCAAAGCTGCTTGAACATTCTCAGTTGCAAAGGGAGCTCAGTCTGTCTGCATGGGCAGCTACTATTGCTCAACACGAGTGTAGCAAATATAACTGTGAGTATGAGCCATTATTTTGGTGCTTTATAAAGCAATACTTTAACCTGAAAGGAAAGTGCAGTTAATTTTTATTACTAAAAGCAGCTTTTAATAGGAAACAGTGATGCTTTACAGTTTATACTGTGCCTTCTTGAGTTGTATGTACACTGCAGTGTAAAGTAGGTTTTCAATAAGAAAAGAAGTTGCTCAATACAAGATCATCAGGAGAGCTGGTCATGGGAGCATCTTTAGCTATATTCAAGTTGGCAGAAATCTATTAAGATGCTTTTTTGATCAACTGGAAGACATTTAACATTTAGAGAGGCTTGCAAAAAATGCATAAACTTGTAGCTGACTAGGAAAGGAAGGAAACTGGTGCAGGGAATGAGGAAAATTTGAGTAGTCACTGGGGAAGTCTACCTCCATGCATTCATGCACAGCACATTCCTCTTTTATAGCAGCTCTTTCCCTCATGTCTGAATTTCAGGATGTTCTATAGGTTTTTTTCATTGTGGTTTTTCATCTGACTCAAAATGCCTGGTGTGTAACTGGTCAGCCAGATTTCATGGCATAATTTTTCTTGCTTCTTTAAGAAGCACTTTAAGAAAAGACATTTAAATGAGGATAACCATGTGAAGAAAACTTAATATGCTTTAGACCTTTTTGCTATTGACAATACATCCTTATGTACTATATTAAAACTCATATGGATTATAGTGTCTTTATTATGGGATAAGGTGCATTCCCACATTCAGGAGAAACACTCTATTCCAACATGAAAAATCTGTTGCCAAAAAGATCGGTTTTGAATATAAGTGCAATAAATATTGGCATTGGGAAGGACTTTGCTAAGCCTTTCCTATAAATATTATCTTTGTCCATCACAGGCTGCACCTGAAATTCAGTGTGTTAGATTTTTGTTTTTTTGTTTTTACTTTATTTTAAAGACTGAGAATTTTTGAAGACAAGAATTAAATTTTGTGACTTACTATATTTTATTTCTGGGACCTTGATAATGGTTCCTACTGGAAATTGCTAGTTTTCACTAACCTCAGCGTATACAAAAATTGCATGGGGATTCGTCTCTGGAGGGATGATGTTGAACTTTCTATTCTCTTTCCAGTTATACACTAAGGACAAGTGTGGTTTAATACTAATTTAGCTCAGATGTTAAAATATAGTTCCAGAAAAGTGATTCCTCTTTTGGTTTCTCTGGCAATAGAATAATGGTGGCTTTAAATGATAACATCAGGCTGTTCAGAATTCTGCTCTGTCAAGGTATTTGACCTCACAGAACTCAAGCATTTTGGAAATAAATTTTTGAAAGTTAAGAACCGAACTCTGATTTTTATGACAGACCACAGCTCTACAGATAAGCCCTTTCGAAAGTCACCCTTAAATTAAGAGACTTGGAGGAGGGAGTTGAAAGGTTGGGTGAATATCAGATGTTTTTCTCAGTATTAATAGTAAGGAGGACAAGAAATTGCCACCAATGTAGACTAATAAGATTTTTTAAAAAACTTTTTATTAGATCAGAGCTGAATCGGTTACCAAATTTGAGATTTTAATATTTTTGCATTTTCTACCACATACTTATTGTGCTTGTGTGCAGGAATTTACGATCTTGTAGAACACAATGTACAAAAGAAATGTTAGTATTAGGTAGCCATAAATATTTTGAGTGGAAGTTGGTTAACAGAAAATGATATGAAAGTTCCCGTTTTGAGTTAAACGTCAATACTACTGTAGGCTATGTTTGATTTTTGTTGTGTAAGGCTGATTTGAAAAGAAGCACTTCATATTATCGGTAGGCTATCAGATTTAATACAGGAAAAAGTGGAACTGGTTACTGACCTGCTGACATTTAACATGTACCATCTTTTGTCTGGAGCTTTGTTTATTGTACTGTTTTCCTCTTATTTGCACACTAAAGTTTTCTGAGCTCTCTGAAGTCGGAAAAGGAAAAGACCTATTTCTCTCAAATTTTTCATAGCTTGCAACTTGAGAAGGTCTCCTGCAGGAATTCCAGCTCTTTTCTCGTGCTCGGCCACGTATAGCAACCTCCAGCATATTCTGCTTTCATCACACAGCTTTAATCTCTCTCTGGAGAGCTGTTGAGCACCTCTTGTAGGGTCCACGTTTGGCAGAGCTCTGTTTGTGTTTCTTGCTGTGGAGATACAACTGATGGGAGCCAGGAGAGGCAGTATATTTTTGTAGTGTGATTTATTCTACATTTTATGTATATATTATTCTACATATTATCCCCATGTTATTCTGCATCAATCTTAGTAATCGGATCCAGTGTTTCCTTTTTCTCCCTGCAGTTAATAGTCTTGATTCATTGTGGAAAACAGATCCTTTAACGAATGTCCAGTACCAGATAAACTTCGACACTGCTCTGAAGTGGCACCAGGCAAGAAAAAGCTGTCAACAGCAGAAGGCAGAGCTGTTAAGCATCACTGAGCTGCATGAGCAAACATACCTGGCAGGTAGAGTCATATTGTCCATCAGCTGCCTTAGAAAGTGTTTTACTACAACAAAGACACGCATATCTCACATGAAATAAGATGCTCTATTCAGTTCTGTTAATTCGTAGATTTAAAATACTGTCTTGATCAGCTCACCTGAAAACACTTAAGAAAGATAATGATAATTTCATCCTGAATTAATATTCTTAGAAAATTAGTAGCTTAACAAATGCAGCAATTAAGTGTAATTGCTGCATTGCAAGCAATAAAGAAAGAAGGTTAGAATGCTGGGAAGGGTCCAGAAGTTTTCAAATCAAAGATTCAGGTATCAAGATTACATTTCTTTATATTTGTATATTCTAGACAGCATTTTCACATAATTTTTAAAGATGCCTTTGTCATCAGTATGTGCTAAAATTAAAAAAAAAAGCAAAGAAACAAACAAAAAAAACTATCAAACCAGAAGGATTTTAAACAGCTTGCTCTATTCTCAGTTTGCTGTTCATTTTTTTTTCATATTGAATTCGATATCAAATTTCTCTTCAGAGAAAATTCAGTCCTGAGTTCTTACTTGGATGTATTTACATTCAATAATGAAACAGCCTTGTTTTTACACACAGTCTTCTGTGTACATAGATTACATAGTGCACTAATGTTTCTATTTGGAGGTAGATCAGAAAATATTTTGACTATGTTACATCAATTGGAAAATATTTTTTTCTATGCTGTGTAAGGTATATGCTGCAATTTATAAATTCAGAGGATGACTGGTCTTTTGTTAAATGTAATTTTAGTGTACAGTCTGTTCTGTCTAGATATTTGTTTTCAGTTTAAGAATTTGGTCTAAACATGGGGTGTTCTTTTACCGAATGTGATGAAATTTTTGTTAAAAATAAAGCACAATGGAGTAGCCTGGCCCTGAAATCTAGCAGTGAGTCATTAGTAGGTGTGTTTTAGTTGCATCTAGTATTTATTGCTGCCAAATATATATGTGAAAATCAGCTTTTCATTCTACAGAAATTCTGGCAGAACCAAGACTTCCCCTCACACTCAGTTCTTAACCACAACTTAGGTTTCTGTGGAAGAAGATAGAAACACATCAATGTCTTGGAGCCAAGTCAGTCTCTGATGTGGCTTTCTAGTGCTTAACGACCTTGCTACAAAGTTATATGCATAAAATTATATAAATGTATATCAAGACATTATCAGAAATAAGTATATATCATGCAAAGCAGAAATATATTAATTAAAAAAAATACTAGTCATCCAGCTAGTCTTCCAACTTTTATAGGTAAGGCAGAGGTAGATAATTGATTAATAGCTCCTATAAATACTGCTGGAGAATTCAGTAGGACCATAAATGAGCATGATGCTCTTTCTAAATGATTTTCAGAACAGGAACAATAAATAACATCTAGATTTGGGATGCTGACTTCTAATTTTTCAGAATGTTGGCTAAAGACATGAAATTAGATGACTGTGAAAAAAGGGTAAGAGACATTGTAAAAAAAGCAGATATTTGGAAAGATCTTAATATAATTTTAATAAAATATAGACTTTTGTTGTAGTTCATAAATATTAAACTCTCTACTTGTATGTTTATAAAATAGGTAGACAATAGGAAAATATTCACATTTCTTTGGGGAAAATTCTGGTTTTATGGCCTTTTGTGCAACTTTATCACTTTTATGTTTCCTAGTTCTGAAATATAAGAGATTTGTTTTGTATTTATGATAATCAATTTACAAAGAGCATGCAAAAATGCCATTTTGTTTTTGATTCTAGCAAGATCCTCACACCTAGAATTCTGAAAAAAGTAAAACCTAAAGGGAACCATGTAAGACCACATGGGCAGGGTTAGCATTCCCACCTCAACTCCATAGGAAAAAGTTGTTAGAATTTGAGCTGGGTCGAATGACAAGCAAATGACTGTCAGACTTCAGCTCTTAGGTTTGGAGAAAGAATTTGTCCTCACTATGCACTTCCAGTGTTTCTCTTTGTTATCTAGGTTTGACTGGCAGAATGACTTCTGCCCTCTGGTTTGGTCTTAACAGCTTGAATTTCAACAGTGGATGGCAATGGGTTGGTGGTGCTCCGTTTAGATACTTGAATTGGGTGCCAGGTAAGGATCGTTTGTGTTTAAAGGCAAAAATCTACTCTTAATGGAATGGATTTCTTTTCTAGTGCTTTGTTCTCCTACATTTATTGAACTTGTTTTGATGTTGAAAGATTCTTACTGTGGGTGTAAACAAACATTTACACAGAATAAATCTAATTCTATAACTATATTATCTGTGAGATTACACTGTTCAGTATATTTTATATATATTTATATGTATATATTTATATAGAGAGTAAAGTTTCTTTCCTTTCTAGTTTGTTTTTGTTAATTGCTGAAAAATTGGATTTTCATTTTCTGATGAACCTACCCATGGCAGTAACATGGATAAAACTGAACATATTAGGCTAATCTACTCTAAAGCAGAAAAAAACTACTGCACACCTGTAGTTGCAGTGCTGAACTGTGGTGCCTATATTGAAAATCTATAGTTTCCCATGCCATCTATATAGATAGTGGTGAGGCTTTTTTCCTGGTTGACCCCTTGGAGTGCCTTTGTTCAAGTGATTTGGAGCAGGACCCCAGGAGGAGCCTTTTCCCCACACTGTCTATTCAAGCAGCCTCTGGAGACTAGGCTGTTAACTTAGATGTGGACATCTGAAGTTAGGTGCTTTTGGTGCTCCTCCTCATCTTCACTATGTGCATCACGTGTATTTGATAGGCAGTAACCAGTGTGTGGAAGCACAGGCTGCACCAAACCCACTGCACAGTGACTTACGTAGATAAACCCAACGCTGCGTTTCTGGTGGACAAACTTCTTGCATAGCTTAAAGCTTCAAGGGTAAATTGAACCATCTCAGAAATAGCTCTCCAAAGGAGAGAGCACACAAGGCAAGCAGATGGGCTCTGCTGAAAGCTGCTGTGATGGTATTTATAGCTCACTCTTAAAAGTGCACTGGTGAGGATCCGCATGTCGCAAAAAGAGGTGGAAAGCTCTGATTATGTGAGATGGGGACAAAGCAACAAGGGGAGCTATTCATGGTTTTTAAAACTGCATTATGCAGCACTCATGATGCTATAGAGAATTGTATGGGGTTTGAAGTAACTAAGCTGACCTTTCTTTAACTCCTTATGTTTGATTAGGCTCTGTTTCTTAATTTCATTTTCAAAGGCTTATCTTATGTGCACTGTCTTGCGTGATTTTGCTCCACTCAAGCTATCTCTTTTTCATCTGCATGACTCTGGATGTTCAGGAGTTGGCTATGCTTCCACTAGTGCATTTTTGCAGAACTGATGGAGTTTTGAAGAACTGATGGAGCCTCACATTCTTCCATCTCTCTAGCTGTAAATGAATATACGGAAAACAAGTGTGTGGTCAGGGAGCTAAATTACCAACATTTAGACCTAAGCTGTTCTGATTAGGCATTTAAGAGAGCTAACTGCTAACAGCTGAACTTTTCTTCAGGATATTCCTGCTAATAGAAAATATCTGAGTATTCTGCTATTATCATGTTATTTAGGCAAGTGGATATGAAGTTCACATTAGTGAAATGCATACTAGTAAAACATTCATTTTTCTGTATTTACTGTTAATACTAAGGAGTGAATTTGGCTAGCAATGATTTGTTCTTTCATATAATGTTTGTGCTCTAGAGGCTAAATGTTCTTCCTTAGGAAAGGGGGAAAATAGCAAACTCATGTACTGTTATACATGTTGTGAAGACTTCACTCCTGTCAAGAGGTCCTAACAACTGTGATGTGGATAAGATCTCAGCTTGTGGTTGTTATGAAATCTTCCCTCCTAAGGAAATGAAGGTCTCTGTTCAGACTAAGGGACTGATTATTGTTGGAGATATTACTGTATTATTGTAGATATTACTGTAGCTAATAATTAAAGCATCGAACAACCTGGACTCTGAGAGTTCTCGGGAGGGTAATGGTGAAGTGCTTGTAATTAGTTGTTGGTGTTTTTGTTGTTTGTTGTTATTTTTTAAGGAAACCCTTCTCCAGAGCCTGGAAAAATCTGTGGAGCATTAAATCCAGGCAAAGGTGCCAAGTGGGAAAATCGGGAATGTGATCAGAAACTTGGCTATATTTGTAAACGAGGAAATGCTACTTTAGAATCTTTCATTATTCCTGCAGGTAGGTTGAGTCATAAAACTCCAACAAATTATTAATGACCGATGTTTAACATCCATAATTCTAATAAATGTTTTTTTAGTAGATGGTAAAATTGAGCAAATGCCACATCTCTACAGACTTTGGACTGACTAAGATTCCGTGTAAAAGTGAACAGTGTGGACTTCCTTTTTATTCTGGCCTCCATACTTCCTTTCTAGTAATCTTTTTGCAGTAGTTTTGAGCTCTATATTGCAGCAATTACTGATTTTTTTTCTTTTTCTAAATAACAAGCAGAAATGTCAGCTGCTTTTTTCCTGATTTTGCCAATATGCAACCAATCTGGTCCACACGTCTTAGGATAGAGACTTCTGCCTAATTCAGTAGTGGCTGCTATCTTATTTAGATTTAAATGAATATGAGGAATGGCCATTTTTTTCTTGTACATTAGGCTTTTGGTCCCCACCCCTTTAGCACAATAGTGGAGAGGAAGAAGAGAAGTGAGACAAAAGTTTTCAATTGTACAGAAATTGCTGAGTAAACATGGTGACAGATTAAACAGAGATTGGCAGTGATTCATATAATAAATTATTTTCCAAAATGTCCCCTGGAAGGAAGTCATAAAAGAAATAAGCATGTAATCATGCAAGGTGTTAAGTGCCCTCAACTTTTACTGATGTAAAGGAAAACTCATGGCAGATAATGTCTTCCTGATTAGGACTCCTGAGCCAAGAAATAAAGTAAGCCCAAATTCATGCATGCTCTTACTTGTGCATTTAATGTTAAGCACATTCTTTTGGAAATTTTAACACCACAAGTTTCAGCTGAGTCCAGGAAGGCAGTGTATGAGGGAATAGAGTCGTGTTTGTGTCCAAAACAAAGCAGAGAAAGATCTTTACAGAATCTGTACTTTTCTTTTTGCAAATGAAGGTTTTTGTAAACACAGCTGCTGTGTAGCTTAGTGCAGCAAAAGTTTATTTCCACCAGGGGGCCACACAATTATATACATGCAGCCTGTCTAAGCCTGATACGGCTTCAGAGCATTTGCCGCCCACTACAGCTAACTGCCTCAAGAGTGCAGTGCTATTTTCCCTGGCAAATTTTTAAACTTCATTTTCTAAGAAAATGACTTACAAAATTGCTTGCTTTCTTTTCGAGGAAAAGCTACAACAACAACAACAAAAGAAAAATGTTTTATTAATTAATTTCAGTATGTTGATGTGTTCCACAGAAGCAGATCTTTTTCCACACAAAACCCATCAGCTGGACACCCTGGACAGTGTTTTTTTACACACTAATGTAGTCTCCATGATTGTATTGTATACGCCCAAATTTGAACCGTGTTTCTGTATTAAGTTAGATGAAGTTCAGGGTCCGGTACTTGTTTTTCATTAGGATGAAGAAATGTTTATATGAGATCGTGTCATCGTGCACCTTTTATTTAAAAGGAGAAGGGGAAGCACAGAGTTTGTTTTCTCCAAGTAGCATAAATGAAGAACAGAGGATTTTTTCTTGTTGGGTCATACCCCACTCTGTCATTTTGTAAGACACACCAAAAAAACTAGGCTCTCAATTGCTTCTCTTATTTCACTGCTTGCAACAAATTCCAGACTTGCAGCCAGAGGAGCCTCCCCGCCTGCCATAGCTGCCTTAGTGTTTACAGGAGTAAATCCATGGTCTGAGAAACAGACTTCTAAAGATCCCCGGGGAATAAAGAGCTTTGTGATAGCCCTTGTAGCCATGCCTGAACTGCTGGTGTTTGTTGTATACAGTGATAACACTTGATGGAGGGATGCACAGAGTGAACTGAAGGGGCATAAAAGCCTGTGTATTTTTTTCCAAGTTGTCCTCTGACTCCAGTAGCAAACACTTAAGCGCCATATGCCCAGACCAGTAGAGACACAGGATGAATTAGACAGTTGTCCAAAGCATGGGACTATCTCTACCACACCATTTGACACCTTGCTTTCTCCCTTTTATCCCTAGTTATCCCAGCAGTACTAAGTAAAAGTGTTTTTATTTTCCAGAGTTCTCCCTCTGTTGCCCTGTTCTTTTCCTTCTGTGGTAGGATTGAGGTGCTGTGACCCAGCACTGAGCTCCTTCTCCCTGGGCAGACAAATTCACTGCCTAACTCTTTCTGAGAAGGTGCTAGTGCTAACACTTTCCTGCGGCAGGTCTGCAAAAGGGAGGTTGTGTTTATAGCCATGCCAGAAATCTGTGTTGTGCCACTACGTGCTGCTAATTGTTGGCATATTCCAGCTGCAATTGGATATGTGTTTGCAACCTGAGCCCAACGGATCATGGCTTTGGTTGCCTACTTAGATATTTCTGTGCAGTAGACCACTGTCATACCCAAGCACATTTCTCCTGCCTAAACACATGTTATCAGGTTTTTGCCAAAAAAAAAAAAAACCTGCAAATTTCTGCCATCTGTGTTGTGCTCAATATAGTGCTGTTTGCTAAGCCCTTCTGCCCATTGTAAACCAAGTGCTGCAAGAGTTGTAATTTGTTTCTGTAACCTTGGTATTGTGCTTATTAGGCTTTTGGATGGCACCTCTCCCA
>JAUBOD010000469.1:251949-266996 GCA_032353885.1 Nothura maculosa | reverse complement strand
AGCTATAAATGAATGTCCAAAAATTCTGTCTTCTGCACTTGTAAGACTTTTGGAAGACCTACAGTAGTTTCCTGGAGTTTCCCACACCATATTTTGCTTTGCCTTACCATGCATGGAATGAAATATTTAGACTTACTGTCTCATAAGCAGAAAAGAGAAGACAGATTCAAAACCTGGTAATGGCTTTGAAATGGAGGTCCCCAGAGAAAAATCATTCACTCCCTCAGTATTATTCAGAATGCTGTGTTGTTTTACATGTTATCCAGTTAAATTATTTTCCCTTCTGTCTCTCAATTTAATTGCTTCTTTGTCTGGCTTTTTCGGATTTTTTTTTCTTTCTTTTAAAAAAGAAGTTTATAAAAGCTGCAACATATGTGATTGTTTAATGTTTATTTTGACAGGGCTGGAAAAGACATGGTTTTTATTGTTACTTCATTGGAAATACATTTGTATCATTTTCTCAAGCAAATCAAACCTGTGAAAGGCATCAGGCTTTTTTAGCAACTATTGAAGACAGGTATGTAAAAGTCTGATTGCCTGAGGGGACCACATGAAGATACAGCATCGTCTAAATATCACAATAAAGATCCTGATCCAAAATCAATGACTGATTGATTCTGAGCAAAATCAATGAGAAGACTGAGGTCTGACAATGAGGTCTGAGAAGACTGTAGATTCTGAACTGCTCAGAATTTTTTAAGTAGATATTCAAATGTGCAAAATCAGTTTGTAGTAAAGGTAGCTGACGGCTGTGAAAACAATATTGGTCTAGACTCTTACACCAAGCAAGAAAATGTTCTATATAAGAAATCAAGTGATTTGATTGGTTAAGCCTTATACCAGAAATCCATTACAATTCAGCCATGGTTCAATATATAGTAAATTTCTGAGCAAATGCTGTACTTTATTTAATGTGGTATAATGTGAAAAGGGTTAAAAAGCAAAGCATGCCTGTGGTTTACTCAGTGCTTCTGGGCTTTTTTTTTTCTGTAGTGTCAAAGTAGGAATATTCACACTGCAGCTTTGATAAAAATGGCTTAGCAACAATATGATCTTTAGACTAATCCATTGTTGAGGGATGACTTATTTGCTTTGATTTTGCAAGAACAACATCCATAGTTGGACTTTCACCATGGTGAACTTTCATAGGCTTCGTTTCTGCATGGGTCTGGCTCTCAAGCACAACTTCTTCAATATAATTATTGAGGAATTTACGGTGCACTTTAGTTTGACAATTCAGTATCAGCACAAATTTGTCGTCTACTTTTCTGTATTTTTGCAGTAGTGCTGGGGAATTCTTTTCTGGTTTTGGATGTATCTGTAAAAAAACATTAAAATACAAGGATACTAGAAACTCTCAGAAAATACAGTGATATTCTGCTAAAGTCGTATCAGATTTCTTCCCTTATTCTTTTCCAATTTCCTGCCAGTCCACCATTATGTCACCTTCTTTACTGAACAGCAGAAGAGAAGACAGAGTAATCTTGAATTCAAGTTTACTAGATAAGCATTTGATAATGTTTTATTTTTGTTTTTTTTTTTTCAAGAAAATCCATTTAAGCTACTCTTTCAAGAAGGTACAAGGGTAATTCTGGGAAAGTAATAAACCATTTAACCTGTTTCTTTTGTATTATTTTATTCTCTATTGTTATTTAACAGCTGCATTCTTTTGAACAGATATGAACAAGCCTATCTGACTAGCCTGGTGGGGCTGAGAACAGAAAAATACTTTTGGATTGGACTTTCAGATGTAGAAGAAAAAGGAACTTTCAAGTGGACTAATGGCGGATCTGTCTTGTTTACACACTGGAATTCCGAAATGCCTGGTAGCTATGGCTCTACACTGTGTAATGAGTGCACTGCCCCAAATGCTCATTTCTTATGTATTTTTAACTCATTCTGTAGTCCCAGCTTGGTGGCACAATCACTAATTGATACCAGATGTTTCTGGCTGTTTGCAAGTGTGCTGTGGGTGCTGTTGCTAAATTCCTGCTTGCTGCTGCTGAAGTGAGTTTTTAATATTAGCTTGTGAAAAAATCTTTAAGCTGCAGAAAAGTTCCTGATCTGCTTCTGGTGTGAGGAGGTATGATTATATCTGTACTGCTTTAGAAGAGCACTCTCCACAGGTGTACTGTGCCCTGCTTGCAAGTCTTTCCTGTGCAATCATGTCTTGTAGAGTATTTGCTCACTGAATGCTTTCAGATCTGTGCATAAAGTATGCCTGAAGCATCTCCAGTATTAAAGAGGATCCTACGGCCACCTTCACCAGGGAGTGCCGACATAGCTGCTTAATGCATGGAGATTGTAACATACAAAATTATGCTAATGTGTGGTAGAGGATGTCCTGGAGAAGACTCAGCAGTCATTCCCTAGAGCCAAAATAGATTGAATGATTCCTGAAGTTATGATACTGGGCATCCTAAATGTCATGCTTTCATGGGAGGAAGATAGGAAGAGTTTCATCTCTGACACAAAAATTTAAATTTCCATCAGGTTAGAATATGGAATTCTCTTAATTCCCACTGACCTCTGAAATGTTGCTTTTTTACATTCATGTTTACAAACAGGAAGAAGGCCAGGCTGTGTTGCTATGAGAACTGGAATAGCAGGTGGATTATGGGATGTAATAAAATGTGAAGAAAAGGCAAAATTTCTATGCAAAATGTGGGCAGAAGGAGTGACTCCTCCACCTATTCCTACAACCACTCCTATTCCCAGATGTCCAGAAGGCTGGGACTCGAACAGTCGTATTAGTTTCTGTTTCAAAGTAAGTATGCTGCTTGTTTGCTGCACTTAAATGTAATTAAAATGTATACTAATGTGTTTTACTGTTTTGTAGTCCTTGTGGATTATGTCTTGTCCCCCCTTGAAATGATTCTGTTTCTGATACCATCTTTATTTGTCTAAACTCTTGTCTTCAGTTCTTTAATTTCATCTCCCTATTCTTTTAAAATTAAAAGTGCTCTTCTCTGTTTTGCCTTGTGGCAGATACTGCAGTCTACTAACTTGTCTCAGAAATACTCATATGAAACCAATTTCGCATAGCTGAATGATTGCAAACTCTTATGTATAAAGTTTCTGTAATTGCTGTAGAATAAGCAAATTGTAAATGGATGGCTTTTTGATAGCTAGTGTTTCTTGGTATCGTGATCTTAATGGTCTAATATATCTGTAAAACATGTTCTCATTAGCCTTTTTCAAGAGGAGAGGAAAAGAAAACATGGCTTGAATCTCAGGAGTTTTGTCGAGCCATAGGAGGAGATTTGGCCTCTATTAATGGTAAAGAAGAACAATATGTGATCTGGCGTTCTATTGCGTGAGTATCTGTAGTGTAGTCATCTGTTCACTTTAATTAGTGTTTTGATCTTTGTGAAATGTTTGATTTCAACTATATGTTTTCATTTGTAAATAAGGCAGTCTGGTTTATCATCAGTGTCTATATCAAGGACATAGCAGGAAAGCAGAAGTGGTGTGATAGCAGGAATTGATATGACTGGCATATTCTCCCCTTGGACATTCACAAGTCTGTGGTACCAGATAGAATCTGCTTGAAGATTCTGAGGGAGCGGGCAGAAGTGCTGACCAAGCTGCTCTGTCATCTCTCAGTGGTTCTGGTCAAACCAGGAGGTCCCAGACATCTCGAGATTTACCAGTGTGGTGCCCATCTACAAGATGGGTCAGAGAGAGGATCCTTAGTCTAGAGGAGACTCAAGGGAGACCTCATCACTCTGTACATCTACCTGAAAAGAGGATGCAGTGAGAAGGGAGTCAATCTCTTCACGAAAATAATTACTGATAGGACAAGAGGAAATGGCCTCATGATACACGAGAGGAGCTTCAGGTGAGATATTAGGAAGAATTTCTGCACTGAAAGAGTGGTGAAGCATTGGAACAGTTGCCCAGTAAAGTGATGGAGTCACTGTCCCTAGCAGTCTTCCAGAAGCATGTAGATGAGGCCCTTAGGGACATGGATTAGCAGGCTTGATGGTGATGGCTTTACAGTTGGACTTGATAATCTTGAAGGTTTTCTCCAACCATAATAATTCTATATTGAATTATCCAAGAAAACTAATGCTACAGGGAGATTGTCAAGAGAACTTTGTTGAGGCTACATTTGTGATCTTGTGTTAAAACTTTTACAGTGGATTAAGGGATATAAAATTGCTTCAGATGTCATTTAGCTCAACTTAAATAATGTACAAATAGTGCAACAATCTGGATATAAATCTAGTGAATGTATTGTTTGTTCTTCACTTCTGTGAACTAATTAGAGAATACAAGCACCTCCAGGTTAATTTCCTCTTTGCAGGGATTCTAAATAATATTAGTAGGTCCCCGAACCATAAAAGGTGAGTGAAAGACTTATGAATGGGATCAAATACTCTTGAAAAGGCAACCCTCTCAACATGACCTGAGTAGATTGGACACAGTGATCAATTATATGTCTGTCTGCCTGGAAAGCCAGAGTGTAACATGGCAACCTTGCAAAGTGCTGCAGCAGTATTGGAAGCCTAGATACATGCCTTATCATGGAGAAGAACCTCTGTGTGCCAAATCACCACATATTGACATGTCAGAAAATTCAGATAAGTCCCCAAAGCCTGTATGCTCTTGGACAAGTAGTAGTTTAAGATGCATTTTTAAAAAAATGCAATTCAACTGCAGCAGATAACAGGATAATGGATTTAGAAACTTTAAGCACCTTCAAAGAGCAAATGGGAAGGTAAAATGGGGGGAAACAACAACTACTGGACTATTAAATGAAAGTATTGAGCCACCTGATTGGATTTTCTGGAGTAGGATTGGATCTGGATATTTCTCTATAAAATGTTGATCACTATTTCAATTTATCTTAGTTAATAGATACTATTGACAGCTAGCAATGACTACATCTTCAAAAGCTTGCAAAATTTCCTCAGTGTTTGCAATTCTTTGTAATAACTTTAAGCATTATCTTTACGGAAGCTTGTTAACTGCTGTGAATTGATAGGTTGTAAAAAATACTTTCAATTCCTTCTTGGCTTTACTTTTTATATTTTAGCTGTTTGTAAATGGAATATTTTTTTTTTTGCTTAGGAATAATGGGTTCTACCACCAGCACTTCTGGATGGGCTTGTATTACTTGAATCCTGATGATGGCTTTGTTTGGAGTGATGGATCTCCAGTAAGTGGTTGATTTTTGCAACTGTTATTTGCAGGTCCTGTGTTTCTCAAGAGTGTATAGTGTATGTATTTATTTTATATATATATAGAAAAAGCATATGTTACATATGTACTACATATATATATATTTGTATTAAATTTTTTTTGTATATTTATAATCATAACTATAAACTATTGTTTGAGGCCTTCTGTAGCTAAATTTATGAATAACAAACGTATAGCTTGATTTTTGGCAAACACGTACTGATTTTTAATAATGAAGGGTGCGCTAATTCAACAAGAACATCATATTCAAGGAAAATGAATTTTCATGTCTTTTTTTGCTTGTCTGTTCTTACAAAATATAAGTTTTTTAGAGGAAAACAATCTATCTTTAGTATTTATTTTATTTGCTATTTAGATCTTATTCTGAATGACTTAAATTCCTGCATTCCAATTGTTTTATATAAGGGTGATCTGACTGTACCTCAGACTGAGTTACAGAACCATAGAAACAAAAGTGGTTTGGAAATGTGGATATATTTTCTTATAAAGTTGGTCAAAATTTATTTGATGGAACAGTCTACCACATGGAAAATGATTTTAAACTGAATTTGCAATGTGTGCAGGAAAAATAAGATTGCAGTAATATTTTTGTGAGGAAGAATGCCAACATTTTTATTGTGTCTCACTGATATCCTAATATCTTGTTAATATAATATGTTTATTTAATTTAAGATAAACACATAGCATACATTGTTGTCATCATCAGAAGAGTTTTGCAGAACTTGCATCCTTTAAGAAATGTTAATATTCTGCCAATTGTGACTGAAGATAACTGATATAAACTGTGATTGTATTACACTCTGAAAACAAATTTGAAATGTCAGCATTTGCAGGGGGAAGTTCTGGTTTCCTCTGTTTTTTAAACTATTATTAAAAATAAACTGTGAAGCTGTGGTTAATGCTGTCTCCTCACTCTTTCCATTATTGTCCTTCTATACAACGGAATCATCACAAAACTTTTTCTGTCATAGGTGAGGTATGAAAATTGGGGCTTTGGAGAACCGAATAATTATCAAGGAGTTGAACTTTGTGCAGAGATTAGTGGCGATTCTAGTATGTTGTGGAATGACAGGCATTGTGATTATCTGTATGGATGGATTTGTCAGATAAAAAAAGGTACTATTGCTTCCTCCTCTATATAAATATAATATATAAATATATTATAGAATAAAAATATAAAATATACTAGAAAAAGAACAGAACAGAATCACTTTTTTCTTAGCTATGATCACAGCAGTTTTCAAAGCTGTCCATCATATTGGTGCTCTGTGGATAGTGAAATATCAAAATGGTGTATGGATTACCTGCCTTTGATATATTCAAAGAAAAAGAGCCAAATATGCCCTGCTGGGATCTTGAAAAATAAAAAAAAGATGAAATGGTAGTCTGAATATTCATATTCAGTTCTGATGTCTTATTTAGATAAGTTCATGTCTTTACCAACAAATTCTGTTTTGATTTTTTTTTTCTGCAAATGTTTAGGAAATAGTTTGCAAATTACTCTCTCTGACATGGCTGGGTACTGTTTGTTAGTTGAACGGTAATTGTAAGGTGAAGGCTGATTTTGGCATATTTTATATTGCTCTGGCTGGGTTTCCAGCAACATTATTCACTTACTGGTTTCCAGCAACATTTTCCTGAGGTCTTTTTATGAATACATCAATCCAGAATTCCTAATTTAGGGAAATTGAGTTCCTTAACCAAAATATTTACTAATTTTGAATATTTTAGGAAGTGATCTCTTAAGTTAGAGTAAAGAGGACACTAAATGAAGATGTTTTATCAGCTTATTGACAACAAACTACTAGATCTGCTTTATATCAATGAAAGCTTTTTTTCAGGAACTCAGAGAATGTTTTATAACATGCCTATTTGTGAGGTTATTTTTTACCACAAAATATATTGGTAACTCTGTAAAAGACTTCCAGAGAGATCTTTAGGGAATTTTTTTTGTGTTTCTGTTATGTAGCCAAAAACAAACCTGGGGAGTTAGCTAGCAGGTAGGTTGTTTTGTTTGTTTGATTGATTATTTTTATCAGAAAAGTTAGTGAGTTAATTTCAGAAGAGCATTTCTTATAAAGTGAGACTTATCCAGGGAAATTTTTAAGATCCAGGATTAATAGAGAAAGGTGGGAAGAACCTCACTCTGTAGTATCTAGGGCAGCATGGAAAAAGATAACCCAAAAGATACCAAATGTAACTACTCAATTCTATTTGATTCTGGGATATTTTATAATTCCTTGTGTATTAAGAATAGCTTATATTTAAACCATAGGGAAACAAGAGCATACATTTAAAATTGGAAACTGCTCCAGAAAATTTTCTATTTGATAATAATTTTTTTTTCTTACAGGAGCAAGTGTAAAACCTGAACCAACAGAATCTCCTGTGCCCCGTAAGTGTATTTACTATTACTATTTGTGTTTATGTGTTTAAAATCACTTTTAAATTCAGCTAATGGGAGTATCTTCTACTTAAGGAACAATATATTTAGTTTATTGTTCATCTTACAGAGTATAAGACTACAGAAGATGGATGGATTATATATGAAGACAAACATTATTATTTCAGCACAGAAAGTGTTTCTATGGAGGAAGGTCGAGAATTCTGCAAGAAGAACTTTGGAGACCTTGCTGTCATTGAGAATGAAAGTGAAAGAAAATTTCTCTGGCGATATGTAAGAAAAATCATTAATGTTATGGAATACATCATCCAGAATAAGTGAGAACTAGCATAAATACTTTTCATCATGTCCTCTCTATTAGCTTTATGATAACATGGCAGACACACCACATTACACTGGTATGCAACTGCTAATGCAGTTAATGTAAACTTAGCCTGTAATTTTAGTTTATCTGTAGCTTCACTTCAGTAATAAGTATTATTCTCTTAAGCTACTCTGGTTCTGTAAGGTACACTGAGCTAATTGCAAATAAATATGCATTGACAGATAAACTGAAGATATCATAAGATACAGATCAATATAGATATTTCTTTACATCTTGTAACCCTCAAATGCTGCCTTTTGATCTACTCAGTGTGGTCTGAAATGTGGTCTACCTAGCAGCCCTTTCTTGATCTGATCGTTTCCCAGTTCACAGTCTCCAAGTTCACAGCTTTTCTCTCTACATCATATAATATGGAGTAAAAAGAATGTGAGGTGGGGATTATGCTACGAGAAAGAGCTTTTAAAGGACTGTTTCCTAGGTGACCAGAGCTAGTTCCCTATTTATACTCTGTTGAAGGCAGTTCTAGTGTGTTTAATGTCGGATTTGAACTACATTGAACTTTTCCTGAGCTGGCTGCAGAGTGGCGGGGAGATAATGTGAAAGTCTTGCATTAATTGATATGCAGACTATAGGAGGGCTTTGCCCTTGGAGGACATTTTTCAGGTGATATCAGCAGCAGAGACTGTGCAAGAGGTGCCCATTGCAGTGGCTTTCAAATAAAACTGTAAGTAATGGCAATGTGGGAAGCACATTTTTTGCCCAATGGTGAAGCTCAGTTGAGCACTGGCTGAAGCTGCTTTAAAATTTAGCCTCTTAGCTAAAGCATGTAACATTTCACATGCTTTTTGATGCAGCAGTAGATTACTCACTATTTACAGGGTACATTTCTGTTATAAAAATAGGAAATATGTAAAGTTTTAATTTTTGCATTCTAGATCTTGAAAAATGGCAAAGAGGATTCATATTTCATTGGTTTACAACTGAGTGTTGATCAGCGGACAAGGTAGGTCACCTAGATTCATTGAGCTCACATTGCATTTTAAAATCAAGAACAAATTCAGTCGAACAAGCACAATGAAATTCTCAAGTGAAATTGTGGTATCAAAAAACAGATGAAAATATTTTTCCTATAACTTTGTGGTACATATTTTTTCCCCCTCCTTACAATCTGTTGGGAACCAACCATGTTTAAAGGAAAAATGCAACTGCAAGTTAGCAGCAAGACTCTTATCTTCTTTTTGTGGAGCAATGATAACTTCCACCATTTTGTAACCATATATCAGTTTTTGTATGTGGTGTTGATTTAGGCATGGCTTCATTTCACTTCTGTTTTGATCTTGAAGTACACAGATAGATACCTAGTGGTTCTTCTCATAGTCTGTGGTGAAGAAGATGCTCCTTGAGGGGATGATCAAGATATCACAGAATCACCGAATGGTTGAGGTTGGAAGGGACCTTTAGAGATAATTTAGTCCAAACTCTCCCTGCTAAAGCAGGGACAGCTAGATCATGTGGCACAGGGTTGTCCTCTGACCTTCTGGCCTTCCAGACAGTTCTCAGTCTATCTCACTGTCCGCTCATCTAACTCACACTTCCTGAATTTTGCTATATGAGGTTGTTATGGGAGATGATACTGAAAGCCTTACTGCAGTCAAGGTAGCCAACATCCACCGCTCTCCCCTCATCCATCCAGCCAGCTGGGGCAAGGAGGTATCTCTCCCATTCCCTTGTTTTTGTAGGTAGCCTAGGGTGCTTGTGTTTCTAGGTGAAGTGTTTTGCGTATGTACATGAAGTTACATAGGATGAATCTAGGCCCCACTATCACTTCAGTCTAAGAAGAATGTCTCCTAATAAATATTTGTTTTCTTGGCTGTGATTTTGTTCTCTGTATTTTAGTCTACGTAGATATACTGCTTTTTAAGTGTTCAGATCTAACCCTATGGTAAAGCATGTTGTCAGAGGGATTGCCTCTGTGGTTTGTCATGCTGTCACAATTTTCCCTGTGCATAGGGGAATGATTGAGGGTTTTGCTGGTATTATGACTAAGATCTCTTATCTCTATAATAGCCTCAAGAAATGTATGACTTGGGGGAAATAATGAGCATCTAGATTTTCTCATGCTGAATGGGATCTGGCTTTCAGATCAGCATGCTGCATGAATCCAGAGTAGACCTAAATTTGATACATACCTTTCACCTTTGCAAAGAGAGTAAATTTAATGCAATGAGCTAAGTACTTGTTATACATACCAATATTCTTTGTTTTCCCCATTTTGGAAGAGTAATTGCCGGATATTCTACATTTTCTGCCAGTAATTGCACTGACGGGTAAAATGCTAGTTTCTTTGTATCTGCAATAGAAAATGTTGCATATATCTCATTTTTGAGGGAGTAATGCATTAATTCTATTAATAACATTTTTTAAGTAGAAAAAGGTATTTTCTCATTTAACTTATGTATTAATGCCTCTCAATTAGAATGTGTCCAAAAACCCTTACATCTTAGCCTAAGAGTGGACATATAAAAAATCTTGCCAAATGATATTTTGTGATATGTAAACAGTTATATTTATGTTAAACTTGAGTTTTATTGGATTGTTTTTCTTGAGCTGGATGGATGGGACTCCAGTGAATTATTTGGCATGGGCACCACATGAACCCAACTTTGCAAATAATGATGAGAACTGTGTCGTCATGTATAAGAATTTAGGTAAGTTTCATATGTTTGCTTCTGAATTTATTTATTTGTGTGTTTGTGGTGCCTCTTTTCACCTTGTTTTTATTCTTTTACAAACTTGTAGAGGAATATTATTATATAATATATAAGACTTCATAGTTTTGCATTTGTCTTAAATGTAGCACGCAGAAGGTCTGATAAAGGCCTTGTGACTGCTATGCAACTCTTCTATATTTTTCATTAAAATTGGTCCAACATGCTATAAAAATTAAATTTCTAATACTCCTTTAAATAGTACACTGCTTTTAATATTCTATAATTACACTAGGTATTAAGTTGCAGAGTTATCATAGTTGCTGGTATAAAATGATCTATAAACTAAAAGATACTGAGGATTTGATATTCACTTGATCACTGTATAACAGTAGCTGAAGTTGATTTCCATCCAGCCAACAATGGATATAGTGTCAAACAGTTCCCTGTTTATCTTGCATTTAGGATTTTGGAATGATATAAACTGTGGCTACCCAAATCCTTACATATGTGAAAGGCACAACAGTTCTGTTAACTCAACTGTTCCTCCAACAACATTTTCAGCTCCAAGAGGATGTCATCCAGCTTGGCTTTCCTTTCAGAATAAGGTACTATTACAAATATACAACATAATGCTTTTTTGTCAAAATATTGGACAAAAAGTAAATCAATTATTTTATTTTACATTTTTTCTTAGAATATTCTTTTTGCTTTCCAGAGGACTGGTTGAGATCTGCATCCTGTTGTTTGTTTGTCCACTAGTTTGTAGGAAAAGTGTTTTCTTTTTTTGCTTTTTCTTTTTTTTTAAATTTGTGGCATATGAGCATGTTGTCATTCTCTAGTCATCCTGTCAGATCTTTTGGTATACATTTCCCAGAGGGTTAGACAGACTTTGTGAAGTACTAGTGTATTGGTCGTGATGTATTTTAACTGAATGTTTGTCCAATCTTATTTGGACTACAAAAAGTCAGATTTTGCTTATTTTTTTTTAGAAATTTCACATCAAAGATAGCTCGTGTCTTGCTGAAGAAAATATTCTCTGGAGAGCTTTAATTTTACATGGAAAATGAATGAATACAAAAGAAAGTACAAGCTCAATATGTTTTTTTCCTGATAAATGTGTTGTTTTACTGTGTTCTCTCCCCCTGCATTACTTAAAGCAATGCCTTCTCATCTGTATCAGGTATTGGAATAAAGATGGTATTTGAGCAATTTTTTCTTGTTGCAGTGTTACAAAATATTTGGATTTACAGAAGATGAACGTGTCACTTGGCATGCTGCACGAACAGCTTGTCTGAATTTAGGAGGAAACTTGGCTACTATCCCTAATGAACAAGTGCAAGGTACTATGTATGGTTCTGTAGCAACTCGGTTTTGTAGCAACATTTAATCTTAACAGAATGACTTGTATTTGCATGAATAAGGATATCATTTGAATAATGACTGCACATCTGATTTTTGTCCCCAAACATAAAATATTTAGAAATTTCTAATTAAGTCTGCACCTGAAACTGCCAAACTATCTAACGTGGGGCTAGACTTATATGCATATGTGTTTATATTTGTAAACATACACATTTGTGTATATATATGCATACGTGTACCTATACATGTGTGTATATATGTAGATATCATGCACACACACATATTTATGTGTACAAATCCATGTATACATATGTGTATATATAAATGTATGTAAGTTGCATGTACACGTATATTATCTTGTTAATCAGAGAAGAGCTTTTTCTACCTACAAATGATGCCAGTTGGACACAGCAAGTTTCATTTTAAGTGATATAGTTTCACTAGGTGGCATTAACTCACTGCGTGGCTTTCTGTAGTATCTCAGGCAAGCAATGACTCTGTCAATTTCTGACTTTAGAGTCAGAACTTGCTGTGTGTGGGTAGCTTGGGACAGAGGTTTCATGGCTCATATCCCTACCTGTAATTCAGCATATAGAGGTGCCGTTTCTTTCGCTAGATGAGCTTATCGTAATGATCCCTGATTGGGGTGGATAGGCAGACAGAAATTACCCCATGCTTGATAAGTATATCATATGTTCAAATTAAAATCTAGGGAAGATTTTAGTGGATCTTAATAACACCCTATTTTTTTTTTAAATGCAGTTTCATACTATGTTGTTGAGAAACGGATGCTGCAGAACACTTACTGTTTATGAACTCAAAAGAGCGTAGACAAAAATCAACCATAATGAAACAAATTAGCGTTGTACTCTGATAATTAACTACCTTCAGTTCAGACTGTTAACATGAACTTTGCACTGCCTATGTTTCCTGCATGTGAAGAGAGCAAGAATCAAACCTTCACTTTTCAAACATAGTTAAATTCTTGTCCAACATTATTTCTACAGTACTGATTTTGGGTGGTTCATACTCAGAGTTTGAATTTCAGATTTATTATATATATGTATATATGTATGTATACATAAAAGAGAGAGAAATGGGTGTAGAACAAATAGCAACAACTATTGCTATTACTGGCAATGTAGATACTTAAGGAAAGGCTTGAATTCTTGCAGCAGTGTCTGGAAGAGCAATAATGACACTTGACAAAAAAATCTACAGGTTTTGTTCCTGATTTCCACCAAAGGAAAGTTAGCAGGTGATAGAGCAGACAGGAATAAACAACTGTCATGTAGAGAAGAAGGGTAAAATCATAGCTATTGCTGTAGAAAATGGTAACAGTCATAATATGTTCGTTTTATCACAGTGTTTGATATGCTGTGGGTGGTTGTTTGCCATCTGACCTGGGCTACTTGTGAGCTAAGATGCACACCTCTTCACTGTGCAAAACTGGTTTTTGATTTACTTGTGATGAATAGTTCTTCTCAGGATCACTTTAATCATGGCTTTTCTGCATTCTGCATCCTGCTGAGGGATGTAGGCACATGCCCAGCTATATCAGGGAGGAAACAGTCTTATAATTCTGTAAAAGGACTGTTTGGTGCTCCGTTGCATTTTCTGTAGGATGCCACTGTAAGGTAACCAGTCGGGTGAGATTACCACAAGTTTGTGCCAGTTACTCAGCTGGATGCTTATGAGTCATTTTAAGGCTAGGATTCAAAAATTGTCTTGTGAGACTGTATTCTTCTCAAGCTTTTGGGATTCATTCCAGTATCAAGTTAGATGTTTAGCTGAAGTATTTTGAACAAAGGAGAAGTTGTATATCTAGTTCACTATTTAGTGAACTAGACTCAAAACTCACTTTTTTATCGTGCCTTTAGTTATGGAGACATAAATAACTTCAGTGTCTCTGTTTATGTTGTCACCTGTGAAGTGTTCTGTCCTTCAGAGACATACATAATTCAACTGAGACCAGGCTTATGAGCAGGCTCCGTGAGGGCAGGCACTTGGATTCAGTTGTCTTTCATTAAAACTATTTTTCTTCCCTCTCTCTTTTTTTTTCCACTCTAGCTTTCCTCACCTTTCATATGAAGGATTTTGTGTCTGATGCATGGATTGGATTAAATGATATAAATCATGAACTGAGGTTCCTTTGGACAGATGGAAAAGGAGTTCACTTTACAAATTGGGCTAATGGATTCCCATCAGGACATATGAATATGTACCCTTATGATGGCCAGGTGAATAGAAACCACACAATGTACTCTACAATTTGCATTTAAAATGCACTTAGGCATTTGCTGGGATTTGAGACATGGTACTACTGAATTTACTGCTTTCAGATCTGCAGAATTTAATAGCAGCTTTGACTAGGGTTGCATATTGCACTGAGAAAATTGTTAATTAGAAATATTTTTATGGATTTCAAGTATGAATCCAAGTAGAGCTAAGGGCTTTCAGCCTCAAGTTGTTCAACCAGGTAGTTACAGCATCTGAAGTGTGCTAATAAAATACTGATTTCACCCTCAATTCTCTCTATACATGAACTGTATACACACACTGCATCTGTGTTCATCCTGCCTTTTCTCATAGCTCTGGTAAAGAGGACACCCATGAGTCTCTTGGCTTAGAGCATTTGCTGCAAACAGGTGCTGGATGACCACGTCTTCCTATTCCTATGAGCACAGATGTCCCAGAATTAGGAGAGTTTCTTGGGTGGAAAGCAGCTTGCAAGAAGCACTTGCAGAGAAACAGTACCCTCAAACAGCCATGAATATGTTTTTAGTCACATTTGGGGAACAAACATGTTACTTCTATTAAAAAAAAAATAGCCATCCAGTTTTTCTGAAAAAAAAAGACTGCCACTACCACCACTAAAAACCACTTCTTCTATTCCTGTGTCATACAAACTGGTGTCTAATGGCACATGCTTAAGTGGAGCTGTGCGATGGAACTGCAACGTATTATAGGACTTGCTGTGTTTACACTGAATACAATTTCCCCTGAAAGAAAACCACTTATTTTTCTGCATAATGGC
>JAUBOD010000469.1:212144-251849 GCA_032353885.1 Nothura maculosa | reverse complement strand
GTATTATAGGACTTGCTGTGTTTACACTGAATACAATTTCCCCTGAAAGAAAACCACTTATTTTTCTGCATAATGGCATTTTTCCTCTTTTTGCCAGTAACATAATTTCACTCTTATTGAGTGAAAAAATCTGAGGTTAATCAGAAACAGCATGCTTAAAATGTTATTTTTGGGAGGAACTGTACATATATATCTATTTCCCTCTTTAAGAGAAGTAATAAAGTTTCTGTAAAGTCTTTTCTGAAAACTTAAAATGCCTCTGATTTATAAACTCCAGATTTATTTTAAAGTATACTTAACCTCTGACAACTTCCCAAAAAGAAGTTGTCATGCAGAATATTGTTCAACTGTTCAGTCAGAAAGATTTAAATCTTAATACATTTTGCTGACAAATGAAGTGTTTCTTTGTGCATGTCATCCTTGACAGACAAAATTATGTTAACAGAATAGGATAAATAAGGATGTTTTGTTGCCAAAAAAAAAAAATTGTACACATACAGCATTTTGCATTAGCCAGTGTTTGTTTAATGTGTGCTCACATAGGTTCTGTGCAATGTGCCCATCTCAGAGAGGCTGGAATGTCACGATAAGATTGACATCAACAGATCAGTGCCTGCCTTTGGGAAAGAGCACATCAGATTTTACTATGTGTAACGTTAAAACTTTCAAGAATAAATTTGCAAAGGAGAGCGAGATGCCAGGTTGTTGCATTGTCCGTTGGTTGTCAAGCCACAGCATGAGATTTTTTTTTTTTAGGGCAAAGCTAATCAGCTTTTAGGACAAAGCTAATATTTTCTACAATAGGTCCTTTTCTTTCAAGGGCCTGTAGCTTTTCTTCTCTGCATTGTATAGGCCTGGAAATGGGATTCCAGCATTTCTCTGTTCTTCTTATGTTATGCAAGATAAAGCAAGATAAAGGTTAAGAAGTTTGACCCTCAACATCATAAAATTGGAGCTACTAAATCTTACAAGGATAGTAGCGTAAATCCACAGTATTACTTGTGTTTGAAGTTGTGGAAGTGATAAAAGTTTCTTATGTACTGTTTTCTTGATATATGTACCTCATCTTGTGTCTTTTTCTTCCTAGGCTGATTGTGTTGTCATGAGAAACAATCCTGTTAGAGAAGCAGGGCAGTGGGCTGACGAGAGTTGTGATAACAACAGAGGTTATATATGCCAAATTGATGCAGGTATTTGTCTTGTAATTGAAACACAATCTAAGCAAATACATATTCAGATTTCTGCTTGCATGTTAAATTTTGGATTTCAACCTCATTTCATTTCATTTCCAATGAAGATATATCCATAAATGATTTTTCAGGCAGAAACACAAGGGTCATATGTGCCAAACTAGAGAGACTGTCTTTCTCTGAGCCTTCCCCAAAATTGCCATGTTATTATCTTCCTGAACTGAAATGTATGTCTATCTTTTTGTCTTTAGTGGGAATCTTGCCCTGTTACTCTCTTGCCATTTTCTCTAGTCTAATCATTTTCTGAACACGTTGACATTCACAAATATTCCCAAATAGGCTATTGGAAGTGTGAATATACCTAATCTGCACTGAACTTGAGCTAACTCATCTAGAAAGCAAAATTTTAAATGAGTGAAAACCTGCAATTAAGTACCAGACTGATTTTTAAGGGCTGATCTACTAAAGAGATCTTTTCCTTGTCTCAGAGAAATACATTTGACCATAAAAATACTTGAAAACAACATGGCCTATGCCAAACATTTGTTTTGGTGGAAAAGTGTTACATTAAAAAAGATATTACTTACTGTAATCCATCTTCATTTCAGTAATAAATATGCAGAATATTCTTTTTTGCCTTGTCAAAGGCTGCTTTAAGCAGCCATTATCCTTTCCACAGCTCTGTGGAAAGAGAGCTGTGGTTTCCTTTTCACAGCTTCTGCTTCTGATACTGTCTTGAATAACATATCTAACCTATTCTGGTCAAAAGTCAGGGAATATGACATGAAGAAAAGGGATAGATTGTTTTATCTTGTTTGCTACATCAGTCGAATCATAAATACTTTTGAATAACTATATGACCTAAACTTTTCTTGCTCCTTTATTTTATAGACTCTGAGGTTCTCCCTTCTACAAGTACAGCCCCATCCAGCATTATCCGTTATGGTAACAGTAGTTATTTTTTTGTACATACCAAAATGAAATGGGAGGATGCACAGAAAAACTGCAGGCGTGATCAATTTGACCTTTCCAGCATCTTAGACCCCTATAGCCATTCGTTCCTGTGGCTAAATATATTAAAGCATGGGGTACCAATGTGGATTGGTCTTAACAGTAATGAGGTAAGAACATCAAACCAGTTGAAAATTATGCTTATGGACAAAAGGGGAAGCACAAGCTCTTATCTCCTTATTTTTAGCTTATTAGTTTATATCTTGGTTCTAAGTGCTAGTTTTTGCTGTCAGTTTTTACAGTTAGGGGTATATACGCTTCCATTACTCTGATTAAATTGTGTATGTTTTACACTTAGTCTTTATAACTTTTTACTCTGTGAACTTCCAAACAGGACATTTTAGGCTGGCATTTTGAAATGTCTCTTCATGTAGACAGTGTTTGCTTTGGGACAAAATATTTGTGTCTGAAGATATACAATTCCTTTATTCTAAACAAAGGGTATAACAATACCTGATTTTCATAAATAGAATAGAGTGCTGTTGAAATGAGTGCTGGAATGTTCTAAAGATAGTTAGCCAAGCAATTAGTTTGTTTACTTCATTTGGTTCCCTTCTCTCCGCTCTCTTGATATTTAAATAATTGCCAAATATTAAAATATACCAGTCTTTCTTCTTGGCACAGGTACTTATCCTGCATTGTCCTAATATGACTAAGCACACAAAAGAAATACAAATGAATGAATATAAAATACATCTTTCAAAAAAAGAAAAAAAATTCTCCAAGCCTAGCCAACCCTAACCAATCCTAACCCAATCCATTTTGTTCATAAACTTTAGTGGGATAATATTCAGTTTTAAATTCACTTTAAGTTAAAAAAAATAAGCCTGCACTTCTTGAGACTTGAAGAAAATAAGATTGTACAAAAATTAAGCATTGGATATTCACTCCTACACACTCTATTTAGTGTTTTTTTAATTTATTTTTGAGTTTAGCAGTTTTCTCAAGTCCAAAATGTATTCAATGTCACTTTGCATTTACTTTAACCGAAAAGTATTTGTTGCTCTGCTGTATTTTTCAGTGAACAGCTGCTGATCAAAACATAAGAATGATGTGGTCTATTTGCATTTTTTTATTGATTTCTTAATGAAAACTTCTGGCACAAGTTGCTAGACAGATGGACATTTGACTTGCAAAGCCATGGTTAATGTTTAGGGTTTAATGATTCCCCTTTATTTTGTGCTTAGACCAACGGGCGCTATGAGTGGATTGATAACTGGAGAATGAAGTACACCAAGTGGGCTGAGGGGGAACCAAAGCAGAAAATAGGTTGTGTCTATCTAGATGTTGGTGGAGCCTGGAAAACAGGATTCTGTAACGAAAGTTACTTCTCTGTTTGCAAAAAACCTGATGGTAAGAACTTGAATCTAACTGTTGCAATTGTGATGATTTTTCTTTTATAATTCTGTGTGATATGTGATATATTTAAATACTGCTGTTTATCTCAATAACTAAAGAGATAAAATAATTTAAAATTATTTGGTGTTAAAATGCTTTACTGCATTTTAATGCATGCTTTAAAATGAGAACTAACATTTACAAAGCTATAGTGGCTGTGAATACCTATCACTTTGTAATAATTATGTTAGATACATTTTGTCAAGCTCAGACATACATTACTCAGATTCTTACTGTGATAGTAAATGTTATCTTATTCTGAGGCAGATTAAGCAGGCAATATAAAACTCTTCAAGAATCAAAGGGAATGAATGGTTAGGTCATGGTCACACTGGGTATAGTGTTGAAAGGAGAAAAGTTGAGTGACCAGACCATAAGGGGTTATAAACAATGTTTCTGTATGACAGCTTTCCAGATTTTCTTGTTATAACTTTATAGTAAAATACAGATAGTTTATAAATATCTAAAAATACTCCTTCAGGCCGTATATTCACCTGTTTTTATCTGAATCTTCACTCAGTATTGTCAGATATTACTTTATGCATTCAGTGATATTAAGTTACAACCGATATGACCAAGTTTATTAAGTTACAACCGATATGACCTAATTCAGTAAGTACTCACGAGAGCACTCAGTTGTGAATATGGACTTGTGAGAAGAATTACTTTGAACTTTGTAGTGTGTTTGAAGCAAATAGAATGCTGAGGTTCTTTGCTGAAATAGATTTCTGGAGTGTGAGGCACAGATGCAATATTTTTTTTTCACTGCTTTCAGACTTTTCTCGATTATTGTTTTATAGTGAGCAGTGAAGACTATCAAGATTATATTTTGTTTAAGACTTATTTCAAGTGAGTTTTCCAGTGTTCAGTGAGAGCAATCTGTTCATGATGAAAGGATGCATACGGAGTTGTGTCTTTAAACTGTGCCCTTTTGTTTTCTAAAACCAGTTCAAGCACCCACTGAGCCCCCACAACTTCCAGGAAAGTGCCCTGAATCAGAAGATCACAAGTCTTGGATTCCTTTCCGAGGTCATTGCTACTACATTGAATCTTCATCTACAAGAAACTGGGCACAAGCATCTTTAGAATGTCTCAGACTAGGTGAGTATCCTCCTTAACCAATGATCACATTTCTCTCTATGAAGAACCAAACACATGCAATGTATTTTCATGATTTCACGGGTGGTCCAAGGGGTATTCCATAGGACAGTTGCACCCAAATGCTACCTTAATTTTGGAGGAGATAGAGAGAAAACAGCTGTCTACCAATGGCAAATGCTAACTCTTTCTTGCATGTGGGACCAGGCATTGGAAGAGCTGCGTGGTCTGGAATGGAGATGACAGAAGTGGAAGGTTTGTCCTTTCACTCTGATAGGAAAGCAACCAACCTCATGCACAGCAGTTGTAATGGCATTCCATAACATCTGAAATGATTTGCTCCTTGGTTATTCCAGTTTTCTACAATTGAAATGAAGAAGTTACAGCTGTCTAGGATGGATAATATATTAGCTGTTTTCATTCTTGCAGCTTACTTTTCTGGAAAAATAAAGTATGGTTCATCTGGCCAAACTTTGTATCTACACTTTTGGTTGCCACCTGCAACGCAGGTATCTAAGTTCCCATTAGAGTGCACAGAGACCTTGTTTATGCTGTCAGTGGTGCTGACTAATGATTGATCTTCACTAGAAATACACTGACATTTGGTCAGATGAATTTATCTCCGACTATAGAACCCATGTTATATATTGTCACCTAGAGCTAGACAAGATGAATCTCACCCGTTCTGCCTGCATTCGGGTTCATCCTTCGGTTCCCACTAGCTGGTGCATTGCCAGCTTGGAGAGCTTTTATCTTTGTCTCTCTCTGAGGGAACATTCAGGTTTTGTTCCATGTTCTTTAATTCTGTATTCTACACATAACATATTCTGTGCATAACATATATTCTGTGCATAACATTTGGTTAGAGATTCTTGATTATTTACTTTTTCATAAAGAAATGTTGCAGAAATACCATTTATTTGCTCAGTATTTAAGGCTGTGAGAGTTGTCACAGTGTGACCTGGTCCCATGGGACTTCTGACTTCTTTTGTTGGCATGAAATATGCTTGCACTTTGGAAGCTGTAATGTTTGTTCTTATTTCTGCATACTCAAAAAGATCTTGGCTGCTGGGCAAATATTGGGAAAATTTGTTTTCTGCTTTAAGTGTTATGATTATGACAAGCTTATGCCAGAAATTAACACTTTTTTTTGTCTTCAGAAGGCTCAGTTTCTGTAACAGCCTCAAGAGAAGTGGGGCAAATAAATGAGAGGAATTGAGCAATGAGGCTGCTTCTGACAGCAATTAGCTCAGCTTACACCCAGGCGTCTTTGTACAGCTTTCTCTCTACATCTTTGTGTAGGAATCTGAAGTTACATCGAAAGTGCTTTTTTTGTTTGTTAATCTAAGATTCCTGAATAAAGAGACTGCCCGTTTGCTTTAGCCTGTGTGATAAAAGATTGGCATTGTGTGCAATAAAATTGCAGGGGATTATATCCAAACTTTGCAGCACTGACTTCCCCTTTACTGTTACTCCTAATCTTTGATGCAAACCAAACATCTGACACCATTCAGCAAAAGAGGAACAATTCAAAAACCATAAAGACTACTGCAAAAAAGAGGAACATTCCCTGCTCTGTTCAATTCTGCTGTCCCTATTTGCACTGTGTAGTTAGGCCTTTTCTAATTATATCTCACCCATAGTGGAATTCTAAACCATTGTAGAATTTAGCATTAGCTCAGTAGTAATCTAAACAACTTTTTTCTTTTTCCATTCTCTCTAACTCTGTCTTCCTTACCCAAGGAAAAACACCTTCAAAAATTCAACAGCCTAATCAAAAACAGTGAAATGCTACACATGGCTCTTACTGCATTTCTGTTGACTAGATTCCAACCACTCACGGAAAGAGAACAGAAGATGCACTTTATCAAATGTTTAGTAACACTCCATACAAAGTCTTATTTGCTCTGCTGACAAATTACAGGCCCTGTGCCACAACTTGCTGGAATGAATCATTATGGCAGCATGCCGAATGTTGCAGGTGGATGACGTACGAACTGGCCAGCAGATGATCAAGATACTAAATGCAGAAGGCAGGGAAAAACAGTGTGAATATTGTCACCTCACAGTAAAAACTCTGGCTTCATTAAAATCTTTTTTTCCCCATTTGTTTTTTTTCTGAGTAGGGCTAAATTCTCTGCAATTCCTCTCTCACCAGGGAAAAACAGATTATGTTGACTAAAAAGAAAATGTTTAAAAGCAAACCCAGTTAAATTGTCTGTACCCCAGAAAGTCAGCAAAGAGAATGCTATGAGTGAATTTAAAAAGGCTTGGAAAAAATAATCATTAATGTAAGAATATATAGTGCATAGATAAAAGTTATCGTACCTTTTATCAAAAATGTGTAGATATTTTGTTTGATTTTTATTAATAACACATCAAGTAGAATTTTATACCAGATCACATATTCACTTGTATTTTGCATTAAGTCATTTTGCAATTTTCTGGAGGACAGAGAAATAAAATCCTCAGTCACCATGATGGAAATGCTGAGAAATATATCAACAACAATGCAAGAGCACTTCCTAAGAAATTATCCAAAGTTTTTTGTTGTGCATGTTTATTGTGAAACTCGTGTCTCAATGACATTTTGTTTTCCATGTTTTTCAGGGGCCTCTTTGGTATCAGTTGAAGACTCAGCTGAAGCCAACTTCCTAGCATACACCACGGAACCACTTGAAAGAAAAGTATCAACTTTTTGGACAGGAATGTACAGAAATGTAGATGGTAAATTCTCTACCTTTTGTAAATAATTTTTTTTTGGTGAAGAATGTCACTAGGTATTTGAGAGAGATTTTTTTTGTAGTACTTGGTAATACCTAAAAGTGAAATTAGAAAATATAATACAGTCTCATCATGATGGAAGCTACAAAACAGTAGTAATCAAGCAATAACTGATAATTTATAAAAGAAAGATCAAGTCCAACAAGTTTGTCTTGAAGCAAGAAAGGGAATTCAGGATGCAGTAGGCACAGGGGACATAGCAGAATTTAAACTGAATCAATTTGGTATTTGGGAAGAGTCAGAAACAAATGATTCTTTGCAGGTCTGGAAAGGCCACTGAGTTTATGTATTTCTTACTGTGATATTCTAATTCTTAAATGTGATTAACATTACATCTAATCTTTGGACTCACCATCCTGAATGATCTATCTTTAGCTTTAACTGTCCCTCAGAACAAATTCATTTGGAAGATGGAATTCATGGCTTTGGTATAATGCATCTTAGCTTTTTCTGTTTTCTGCCTTAACTTAAATAGTTATTTCTATATTAACAGACATAATGACTACTTCAGTTTTGAGGTTTATTCGTGTGGTTAATTGGCATGTAAAATGGTTTCTTAAATTAGTTCTAGAGCAGATGAAGAACAATGCATTTTTTATAGTGATCAGCAACTATCATGACTTAAAGTTACCATCAACTTCAATCAGGAAGGTGATTTAATAAGTAGATCACAGAATCACAGAACAGTTGAGGTTGGAAGGGATCTCGAGAGATCATCTGGTCCAACCTGCATAGTTAAACAATATGTCACTGCATAGTTAAACAATAGTCATCACAAGATTTTTTAAGCAGATCTTCAGATATTAAACACTAATGTAAGGTCAGTAGGAAGGAATAGAATCTGTAAAATAAATTGAATTAAAAAGACTTAAGGAAGATTTAAAAAGAGTAATATCAACCTCTCTCCATTATAAATTACTTAATGAACATTCCATTGAACATAAATTATCTGTTGACATCAATCATTTTTATTACTAATAGATGTCACAATAATACAAAAAGTTGTATGGATGATCCTTCTGTAAACTCTCTCCTTAGTAACTTTACAAGCCAGATTGACCTGCCATATTCCAAAAACTGATGTTATATCGGTAGCATAAAACCTTAAGGATAGCTATAATATATCAGAATCAAAAGTCTAAATAGTCTAATAATCTCAAAAGTGGCCTCAAGTAAATTTCTTGAGAAAGCCATAAATGCAGTGCAGCTACCAACAGGAAAACAAACACTGTCTTGTTTTACTATATTAAATACCTTTTTTTTGGAATTAGGGGAATGGTTGTGGCTAGACAACTCTGCAGTGAATTTTGTCAACTGGAATGAAGGAGAACCTTCACCTCAAGAAAATGAGCACTGTGTTGAGATGTATGCAAACTCTGGGTACTGGAATAATATTTATTGCAGTTCCTATAAAGGCTATGTTTGTAAAAAACCCAAAAGTAAGTGCTACATTTTTCAATTTATTTTATGCATGGAGAGTGCTTCTTGTATGCTTGCTATTAATAGATAGTGACTGTACACAGTGCATTTGAGATGGATGTTTTGTGGGTTTATAAATGGGAAGTAAAGCGTGTTTTCATGCTAACAAAAAGGGAGAATTACTGTCAGAAAGTAGTAGTTCAGAACAGTGCTCAGGGAAGCCCTCAGAACTGTTTTGAAAAATATCCCTAACTGCACCTAGTGTGCATAATAGCTGAATTGTGCCAACTTCCTCAAGAAGACTGGAACTGGGAGAAATTCTGCTATGCTTTCGGGAAATCTGCTCTCAATGCAAAATTATCCTGACTCACTCATAGTCATGTAATGATGACTGTGCATTATACAGAAAATGTTGCAGAACTCTCAGATAGATTGACAAAATTCAGAATCTGCTTCTTTGTCCTTTTCATGTTATCATTGACAAATCGAAATGGTATTTATTTTATATTTTCTATCAAAAATAGTCATAGATATGTGTGTTGCAAGCAATGGCCATCTGATTTATTTGCACTGTTGAGTTGCCCCCTTTCTGAAGAGGCTGCAAAACTCAATGCAGGAGTGAAGTCTTCTTTTAAAATAAATTCTACTTTGTGCTCCAGTTTTCACATAAGTTTTGCTATAGTGATTTGGAATTCTCTAGCAGGTCTGTTACATAAATATCTGACTTATTTTTCATAAATGAAAGTACTCAAATGAATTGTTCAACAATTCAATATGCTGCAAATACTGGCTAGGAACACCACAGTCAAGGCTTCTCACTCAGTTTTCAGAAATGGTTTATGTAAATACAGTGCTTGTCTAACATATGGGTGTGCTTATCATTTGGCTATTGTTGTTAGCAAAACAACAACAGTACATGGTTATTGTGATCAGTGCTATACCAAGTCAGTCCTAGTAGCCAACATTTTCAATAACAAACAAGAAAAACATCTCTGCATTCTAAAATTTTCCTGTCAAATTAAGCAATGCCCCCAGAAGATGGTTTTCAGAATTTCCATAATGTAAATTATTTCCTTCTATTGCTTTCTATGTCAGTGAGATGATTGTTTTTACAGGATGCATTTGGACATAAAGTAGCATTATTAGAGAATGTGGAATGTCTCTAGCAGGCATTTCAGAAACTTGTAAACACAGAAAGCTCCCAGTTTCTCTACTTCTGAAGGATTTATGTACTAATATAATGCGAACAAGCTGCTTTTTATTGTCAACAGTATTAAGGGATGCTTATCTTGATAAAAGCTTTTGAAAATGTCCAAATAAGTGTTTCATTTTAGTCTAAAGAGCTAGAAATAGAATAAAATTAGTCTCTTGAATGTAAAACTGCCACAAGTTATAGAAGCAAAGATAATTGGATCATTAATGGAGTCAGGCAGTGTAAGTCAGGGCAGTTGGCAATTTTTTTTTTTCTTCATGAAAATGAAGGATGATTCATTTGTTCAGAATTTAGTATTGACCATTTTTTGTCCACACAGCAAAGTATGCATTTTCATCCTCCATGATAGCTCCAGCAAGCTGAATTTCACGGGCTAGATCTTACATTTTAAATGAGCCACAAGCATTTTAGTTTAAATGTGATGTCTGCTACAGCACTCAAGATTGGATTTGATTGTCTGTGTAGGGAGGGCTATTAAGACCTCTCAGTAAATCAAATGTATTTACATTACATTATATTATATTAGATTTTACACTACATTATATTAGATTGTGATTATATATAAGACTAGATTACAAGAATTTGTAATTAAAGTCGAGATTTTTTTTTGATGATCTTTGTCCTGCCAGATATTCTGAAGACTTTCTTATGGCTCTACACTGGAGTGAGGTCTATCACCATATGTACATATCTACTAGTATAAGGACCTTGTGCATTGCCATTTGATAGGTGTATATAGCTTTGCATGGGCTAAAATGTGTTTTCAGTATTTAGTGGTTTATATGACTGTATATTTCTCTGAATATAATTTTTCTTATGACCCAAAGCACTATTATTGTAATATATAAATAACAAGAATATAATAATAACATAATTCTCTTGCAATGTGTTTGAATGCCAGCAGCTGAAACGCCGCCAGCAGCTGAAATGCCGCCAGCAGCTGAAATACCTACAAAGGGTAATAATATTTTCTTTCAAATAGATGAAAATAATTCCATGTAAGATCATAAAAACAATTCATCATATTGTGTATTATGCATTTAAAATGTTTCGTATACCTATGAAACATCTTACAAGCATATTATTTTCTAGTAGAATACAATGTACTGCATTCAGAGTTCAAATACAGATGTTTTAGAAAGTTTTGTGATGTGACACGTAGTTTTAACCTGTTAAAACCAGTTAATTTTATGTTACTACCTTTGTCACTCATTATTTTATTTTTTAAAATTTTATTTTTACAGTACTTTCTAAACAAATTGTTTCCTGTATGTATCATTGTCTTGATCATTGTCTTGATATGTATCATTGTCTTGTATGTATCTTGATTGTCTTGTATTTATTTTCAGCGATGACAAAGGATGAGAAGGCTTCAGCTCTGAACCATAGTAAAACAGGAATTGTAGTTATTGTTGTGATTCTCATCCTAGTAGGAACTAGCCTTGCAGGCTATCTCTTCTATAAAAGAAGAAAGAATCGCTTGTCAACCAATGACAGCTTTGAGAACAATCTGTATTTTAATAGTGATACAGCTCCTGGAACTAGTGACACGAAGGATCTTGTGACCAACATAGAACGGAATGAACATGCAACACTCTAATGTAATAAAATAAAATTTGGTGTAATATGTAATGTAAAATGTAATGTAATAAACTGTGCCTTGTTTTAATAAAATTATGCAACTAGAATTAAGCCAAAGCTATTTTCTCATGTGCAAGTACGGTAGTAGCCATTTTTCAGCATTTGCATTGTATTACACACAATTACTTTATTTTTTAATCATTCTGTACTATGTAAGATTTCAGATCTTACAATCTGAAGAAGGGATAAGAAAAGAGGTAATACTGACTAATTATGAAACAGAACAATACAAGTGTATATAATATAGGAAATAAAATGTAAGATAGATCTTACAAAGAGGAATGCTTCCAGGATTTGAAGTTTCTGTCCCAGATTTGTTTCAAACCATGATAATGACAAGATTCTCCAGCTATTTGGCAAATATGTAATTCTACTAGCTTTCAACTATTCCTTCTTAGCTACAGCAATGTTGCAGTTGCTAGATGACAAAACTCTTTGAACCATGTGGAAAAAAAAAATTCTTTTACTGTTTAATTTCAGTTCCCATATTTTCACATGCATAGAAAAGTAAGTATTCAGTTCTTATTGCATATGTATTCCAGAATTAATTAGGTAACATTCCAGGACTCTGGAATGGAAAAGTATAGTAGGTGTTCCCTCCTGGTATTCCTGTTGGTCATGGGTGGGCTTGTCAGGGAGAAGTGGTACAGAGCAGGGGAAGATAAAACCTCCTGTATCAGGACAAGAGTGACTGAGGAGGGAGGGGAATGTTCCCTTCACCGTGAAAGTCCCAGGAGCACTGGAGGGCTCTTAGAGTGATTGTGTGTGACTGCTCATTTGCTCACCCTCTCCACAAGTATCAAAATTGTGGCATTTATGCTGAAAATAGAAAAGAAGTCTTCATCAGTTGTATCAGTTAGTGCTGATTTTGCTTTCTACAATGACTAGGTTGGTTAAAGCTTCTGGAAATCTTAAATTCCCAAATGCAGACTTTATAATCCTCATTTTTGTGAATCTTGTAAAATATTCAATTCCTCACATAAAGGTGAGTGAGGTTTACTTTGTAATTTTGGATTTTGTTCTGTGAAATAAACAATAACTAGTTTGTTGCTAAATCACTTAGCTGGCATTTTCTGTCACTTTTAAGCAGATAATGTATGGGCAGATATAAGAAAATACTGTAGTCAATCTATTACTTCACCACAGTTCAAGATGGAGAATGGTTATATAATCCTTTTAACTTTGACTTACAACACTTTCACATAGAAAATACTACACAAATGCAAAACTATTAAAAAAACAGTCTTGAGTTATTCTATTATGTGAGGGAATGTATTCTGGGTACCATCTCCTCTTCTGTCTGTGATCCCTTTTTCCCAGTCTTTGACTCTGTTTCTGCTCCTCCACATGTGGCTTGTATGCATGAAAGTGTAGGAATCATTTAAATTTTATGTAGGCTCAGACTCACAAAGCAGAGTAAAATGGATATGCTGATACCATTTGCTACAGCTTTTGCCTTCCATTACAAAGAGAGAGACTGTAGAGGTCTTAGAAAAATCGTTTCCACACTGTCAAGATTTACGAAGTGAAGAGGGCCTGAAAAATGAGCGCAACAGGAAGCACAGATCAGAAAACCTGACTGAGGCTGAAAATGATGTTAAAGATGATGCCATTGCTGGTTTCAAATGTATGGAGAAAGTCTGCTTTAGGAAGTGGTGGTGATGGGAATGTGAAAGGGATAGAGAAACCAGAATGGTGTCAAGAGACCCTGAGTGCAATCCCAGCCTCGTTGTGCAGATCACAAATAAATGGTTAGGTGCAATTTTTGCTCAAGAGAAATTTAGTTCTGCCCAGAGAGCCTGAACTGCAGACCTTTAAGGCTGTGCATACTTCAGATAGCATTTTAAAACATATGTATAAATACAATATTATTGGAAAGAAAGGGTGAGGGAGGACATCTGCTGCTTTGCTAAACTCAGCAATACACCACCTCAGCTAGTGCAGATCAACAAGAGAGCCTAGGTATCTTCAGATTGTCCTAAAGAAGTTTATTATGAGTTTATGAGTTGAAGAGAGCTAAAAATTCCATGTCATCAGTAGCTACTAGAAGGTGAAGCTGCCTCGGTGAAATATGTCTTTCCTACCATATTTATGAATACAGTAAAAATAGAGAAAGTTCTGATCCTGAAGCTCTGTTCTTAGTCTACTGATGGATTTCCATCCTTTGCCTACCTTTTTAGGAAGAGTGTAAATAAAGATATGAAGAAGTCTCAGAAAAGGAAATTTAAGCTGCATGAATTACTATATTCCCGGTAATGCAATGCAAAGGAACTGAAGCAACTTTCTCATTAAAAACAGAGCAAACATGGAACCAGTGGCATTAACGGCACAGGAAGTGAGTAAGTTTCTGTTCAGTAAGCTTAAGATAAATCCCGATGCTTAGGCACTAGAACAGACTGTAATAGCAATTGTCAAATGAAAGGTAGAGAAACTAGCATACCGTAGCCATCATCTAATTAATGTTGGATTAAACGGAAGACTTTTCCGTGAGGGCTTGGAATGGTGAAAGTGAACATATGAGATTTCTTCTTTTTTCATTTCATTTTATTTTGTTTTATTTATTTATTTTTATTCAGCATCTTGCAGTGATGGTCATTCATTCATTAGGCATCTGAATACAGCAGTCCCTAGGTTCTGGCAATGTTATTCCTTTGGTTAGACTTGTAAAGAAAATGTTCACAAATTTTCAAGAATTGTTGATAAAGCACTTCCAAAATTACTCTTCTCTTTCCGTAGCTTAATGTTATTTCCATCTTCCCTGGACAGAACTGTAAGGGAAGTAATGGAATGATTTTATCTAACATCACTTGGGTGATGGAGCTTTATGTTCTTTTTTCCTGTTGTTCAGCTGTGAAGTTCCTGAGAAGTAATTGCTACATAAAAAAATGTTTCTAAAACTGAGCAAATTGTCCTTGTTGCTGCATTGGCAGAATGATTGGCAATGACTCATGGATGCCATGTAATTTGTTGCTTAATATATTTTAATCATCAAATCTTTCATCTGTTTTTTTCCTACTAACTGTTATTGCTGTTTGGATCGATCAGTTATCACAGAATTATCGTGTTGCTCTCATGGTCTCCTATTTTATTTCCTCGGTGGATATCACCACATAAGGAAAATGTAAGCCTGTATGTTGTATAAATAGGCATTCACAAACTAATTTGGATCTTACTTTTTTTCAAATTTTCTTGCTGTAAAAACAAAAATAATTCTTGACGAATAAAACAAAATAGGGGGCCTGGGCTGACCACTCTAATACATATCTATAATCCACTGATTCTGCCAAGATCTCTTGTATTGACTTTTGACAGAAAAGAAGAAAAAAATGACATCATGAGAACACCACATGAAAGTGCAACCTGCCTTATGATCCTCTTTCAATCTATTTGGAGCCTGTCTGGAGGAATAAAAAGATAGTTTGGTCGTTTATTTTACTTAGCCAGGAATATTTTTACTCAATTTTCAAAGCTTTTGAAAAGATTTTCATGTTCAGTTGTCAAGTTTGTGGTTGTAGTATATGTGGGTTTCAATTCTGGGTTGAAATTTTGTGTCAATTTATATCAGGGTAAATAATCATAATAATCCTTTCCGGATTTAATATCAGTGCATTGTAAAAATGCATCATTTAGCTTTCATAGGTAAGCATCTACTAGAACCTGAACTGGAACCCTCCATTTGTTTCTATGTGAAGCTGAAGAATGTCCTGTTGACAATGGGCTGCAGCATGTGAAAATTTGTTTGTGAAACAAATTCAAAAAAATGTGAAACAAATTCAATTGTTTCAATGGGCATGTGAAAATGTTGCACATTGCTAGGCTTCTTGATAAAATTGAGCTGAATTTTCATTTCCCCTTTTCTCCAGAAGAGTGCAGACTTCAGGGAAAAGGTGGTGAATCCGCACTCTGCGAGCAGAATTTCCTGCACGAGCAGCATAGATTGGCAAAGGAACAACGCTGCATCAGCATTAGACCCTGCAGCCTCTCTTCCTCACCACTTCTAGGCTTGCAGCCTATGTCTTGCTGTGTGGAAGACTTTAGAGTACGTCCCAGGGTTTCTTTCCCATTTTCTACTGTCTGTTGGATCTGTTCAAATGTACAAACACTAAGGTGAAGTTGACCATAGAATGGTTTATTCTTTTCAGTCTCTGTCAGCAGGTCATTGCTAGCTATTCTTCACCAAACACTAGACTTTCTTCAGAACAGGACTGCTTCTCTTTCTGTTTTATTTGCATTTGTTCCCTCCTTGTATCTTTCAAGATGCTGGAACATTGTGTATCCTATCTGCATAGCAGAAGCATCAGACATTATGACTCTTGACTAGTTAATAAGTACAAATATTTTCTCCATCTTCACATCTGAAGGACCTCCCAAAAAGCAACAGTAAGAATTGTATTTGTGAAAATTTGAAGTTGCATAATCAAACATTCCCATGGTAGTGAATACCAGACTGGATGCAATCATCTTTTCATGTGCATGATAATCCATTCATAATTGTCCATCGGCTTCTTTGTCAAGTCAGTCCTACCTTTTCTCCCATTTTCCTCAGCTCCCAGCATTCTTCCTAGTCTCCTTCTCTTTCCTAGTTTCTGGTCCAGCTTTACCTACTTAGATTTTTTTAACTCTCACTGCTGTGATTCATATTCTACTCCAGTTCCTGTGTACCTGTTTCATATCCAGTGAATTATCCTTGGCATCTGAGCAGCGTAGAAGTGGGATCCCTGGCCTTTATGCAAGTGTCCATTGTTCCTGTTGTCTACAATAACAGCAGTTTTGAGTGATAGTCTTTTTTGGCCTCTTTAGCTCCTAAAGAATAAAAGGTGCTCACGACAAACAGCGTATTGGGAAAATTAGCCCAATCCTTCCTCTCCTTAATGTATAGAAACTGATTTTTCAAAGGCCTTTCATTGGACCACACTGAAGAATAGAAAAACCTACCACAGGAGTGCCTCTTCTTACCCCACCCTCTCCATCTTTCTAATTTTTGTGCACGTGATAAAGGTATCAGTTTTGTCAAAGTAAGCATCAGAACTTTCTCAGTATGGCTGAAGAATGTGCACTTTAGAGGATGCCAGCTTTTATAGAACAGAGATTATAAATGTAGGCCCTAATGTTTATCAGTCTTGTTTTACAACACTGCAATAATTGAAAATTCCTCAGATTTCCCATTAGATTTTATTTTTGTCATAGAACTGTGTGGCTTCTTTGCAAGGTTTTGTCAACTGTGGCTTTTGATTTGAGTACTTAGCTTTTGTATATGGCAAAGAATTGATCCAAAAAAAGGGACAGGTGTCTCCTTAAGATGACAGGTCCTTTTTCTGCAGCTTTTCTCTTCTCTGTGGAATTACAGAGGTGGGAAATTTTGATTTTTTCTAATTCCAAGATCAAAGCTACTTGATTTACTTTTTTTGTCTCAGCCAATATTTCACAGTAATGTATTAAACTCTGTTTTTTTTTCTTATTTATTGACATGCAGAACTTCCCATTCTTTTCAGCCCTTATTTCCAGTAGAGAAACATTCATATCAGCTTCTTCATAAAAGTAATGATCATAAATAATGAGGTACTTTTCCAAAAACACACACTGAAATGTGATCTCTTGGATCTAGTATTTCCAAGAAAAAAAAAAACACACGTATATACAGCAGAGAAATTAGCTTAGGAAGCAAAGCTTATTCATTTAAATATTATTTCAAAATCGCTTATGTGACAAGATGCAGTTCCTTATTTACAACCCAGAACTTCCTTGTATCTTTGAAGCCTTAAAAACTAAGAAGGATTTGTTAAAGTGGTTCGCTACAGAACATTTTTCCTGCATGGCACAAATTAGTGTTCTGCATCAATTTGAGGTGAAAGAGAGAAGAGAACAAAACATTTGATAATGACTGTCCATCTGCTCCTGATTTTTCTGTTTCCCCTTGCTACATGTCTTCAAATGTCTGGTAAGTCTTTGTCCTCTTCTGAGTATGGAGATTTGCAAGTGCTCTTTCTTGTGCGTCCCTATTGTTCTTTTTGGTGGGAGTCTTGATCTGTTTGTGGCACGTAATTTAAAACAGTTTCAGTCAACTCTTAAATTTGATAATACCTATATAAGCCTGGAGTGTCTTTAAGCTCAAAAGCTACTTTTCCAAGGAGGGATATGAGTGAAAGAAATGTGCAAACAGCTATCGATGCAACCTATAAAATGTTGATTCTTGAAAATGACCTAGCTGAATGTGAATAAAAACTGGTCTAAAACTGCATCATTGGAAGTCAAAATAGCTCTCTCTCTCTATTTATATATATATATATATATATAGTATATATATTATATACATATAACAAAATAATAGTACAAGACTATGTCCTCTTATCATGCACAGAACCATTGGTAATGTGGTGCCTTCAATTTTCTTAGCACATGCAGACTATGGCATACTGATAGCTGAATGTTATAATCATTTTCCAAGATGAAGGCTGAAGCTGAAGGACATTAAATGTTGCTCTCTGCCAGATTTCTGATGCTCCTCCTGCTGAGAGCAAAGAAATGCCACCATGTCTGCAACTCTTTCCCTCAGGATACTCCAGCTAGAGAACTGGTGGGAGGCCAGTGCTACCACTGAACAGGAGCTCACCAACCGTGCTGATGTAATCCCTTGCAGAATAATTTCTTCTGCACATATTTCTTGTTTTAACTGATCCTCTGTCAGTCTTGTGGAGCACTGTTACAGCAGGAGAGTTGTGCTTAGGGGGATGCCATAAGCACATGTGCTGGCTTCCTAACCTTTCATAAATGATGGCACCAAGGATGTTCTAGTGCTCCTGGCACCCCTTGTAGTCTAATGGGTTATGAAGCCACTTTTAACTGTTTCACTTGCTCCTAGCAAGAAACTTTGGTAGCAATACAATTCAACGGGACATGAAAGCAAGCTGTAAGATATTACTGTCATTTAGAGGGGGAGTTAAAGAATACAAGGCCATCTGCAGAAATGATCAAGGTTTAGAACAGGCTGAAATTGGTAATGGAGTCCTCATTTTTCTGAAGCTGGTTATAAGAAACATTCTTAAGTCTATTGCACAGTGCCTCACATTTCTATTTAAAAGTGTTGCTATAAATGGCACTTAAGATTCTTAGTGAGCTTAACTACTCAGAACTGAACTGATGGTACTGGAAGTTGTGGTTTCCCTCCTAAAAGAAAATCACAAGTTGAACTTTACAAACCGTTTCTTCAAGGTTGCCAAAAATCCAAACTAGTTAATTAAAAATAAGAAATGATCAGCTTATCTGAAGAGCTGAAAAACACAATGTACTTTTGCTCAAGCATAACAGTGATAGCATTTTGAGCATGTAAAATATTTTTAATAGCTCAAAAGCAAAAAGGAATTTTATATGCAAAGTTAAAGCCTGTCTAATGTGCTGTGTGATAGTGGAAATTTGAGGATCCCAAGAAATTTAGTATAGTTCATTTTTGAATGACATTTTGAGAACAGTATGTTTTAAGGAGAGTTCTGAAGAACAATTTCCCTTGAATTAACTATATTTTCACTTTGTTTATATACACCTCAATAACATTTTAATGAATATTTATAATATTGGTGATACTTCTTTCTCAATTTCTTTCTTTATGGAATAACTAACTATTCACTTTTTGATGCAGCAAACTGCCAGATAGTTACAAATGGTAACCAATGTATCTCCTACTTGATCTCTCCTCAAATATTTGAATTCTCATTTTATTTTGTAGAGAGTGGAATATTTTCAATATACGATGAAGATAGCAAGCTCTGTGCCCAAGCTCAAAACACAGTCTCAATTATAACTACCACATGTGAGCAGCACAATGAGTTCCAGAAGTTCAGGTGGATCTCGGCCACCCAGCTGCTGAATGTGGGGCTGAAGCTGTGCCTGGGGGTGCTCTCCGTGGACGATGATGCTATAATCACTTTGAAAGCCTGTAACAAGTCAGATGAACTTCAGAAGTGGGAATGCAGAAATGACACACTTGCAACACAAGGCAATGATTTATTTTTCAACAATAAAGGAAAGGGAAAGAAAATCAGGCTGGAGAAGGGATCAAGCGATGGGAGCAAGTGGAAAATCTATGGAACCACGGACAGTGTGTGCTCTCAGCACTATGAAGGTGAGTTGTGAAAATTAATCTCTGCCTTCTAAAGTAACTTAGATGTCTCTATTTTTAAAGCATTCTACTACCTGCTTGCCATCCTGCATTACCTATTTCACAGTGACCTCAGTAGCAGAGCTGACTACAAAAAGGAAAGTAGAAATTCAAAGCAAAACTGTGCCTAATGTGAAGAGAATAGTTCTGTCAAACAGAAATTAAAAAGGCAGAGGCCTCTGCTATAGTCTATTTGGATGATAGGAATTCTGTTGGCTCAGCAACACCAGGAAGAGACCTGTAACTCTTTCAAAATCTGACCCACTGGTGGAAGGAGAAGGGAATTCTGTTATATTTCATTTTTATTGTTGAATGACTTGCTTTGGCCATGCACTATTTCTAAAAAGTTTCTACATTTCTAAATTTCTCTGATAATAATCAAAGAATAATGCTTTAATTGTTTAGAGTGCCGTAAGTAAGTTCTAACATGCTGATAGACGAGCACTAGAGATTCAGATCTCTCTTTTCTTGCATTACTGTCCTTCTTGGGTTATATAGACTTGGCATCTAGGCTTAAGCATCTAATTTTCTTTCTGCAGTGACTCTGTCAGGGAAGTTATATAACAAGGGATGAAATGTAGGCCTGCCCTACAACAGTTCTAGCTAGAATTAAGTTTGTCATAATTTACTTCAGATAACAAATTGCACTGCCTAGCAATGGGAGAGTCACTTCTCAGCACAGTCACTTCCAAATTTAAAATGTAACTCCTCATGAATACTAACAAAATCATTCCAAACCTCCTCAAACATCCAAGGAAAAACAAAATCCCAAATATCAGAGGATTTTTTATTCAATTCAAATAGATAGGATTTTGTATTCAGTGGGAGAATCTGAGACATGAACACTTCTGGAACACTGCTTCAGAGAGGATTATAGCAAAATAAATTTGACAGAAATTACTCTGAGGGCTAAATCAAGATTTTTTAATTTTGGACCTTTATTGTGAATATCTTGTCCTAGTCATACCTGGCATGACAGCCTTGAAAGACTTCATAGTAATTAGGTAATGATATGTTTTCTCCACATAAGCTCTTGCATCACTCAGTTAAACAGCTGTATGTCCCTAGAGAGCTAGGGACTGCTAGGAAGTACTCTTTATAAGCAGACACTATGATCAACATTTGATACCAACTGACTCTTCACACCAGTTGCTCTTCATTTCTGTCCTTAGATATGTTTACTCTGGGAGGAAATTCCTTTGGTGCACCTTGTGTATTCCCGTTCAAGGCCGATGGTAAATGGCATGCTCAGTGCATACCTCTGAGTAATGATGAAGAGACTCTCTGGTGTGCAACATCTTCAGATTTTGATAGAGACCAACGTTTTGGAAATTGTCCTTTAGCAGGTAATTTGTTCATTAAAAGTCATGAAAGGCATTAACTAAAAGTTTCTTCCCTTTTCATTGTCAAAATCTGAACATGGAAGTAGTATTGGACAACAATCTAGATTCAGGTTATTCTAGCTTACTAATGAGCTACATAAGTAGAAATGAGGTATATGTTGTTGGCTTTCTCTCTGCAACTGAGATGAGAAGTACTCTTGCAGTATTTTAAGCAGAAACCAGTCAATATGGGGAGCACAGGAAAAGCTATCGCCATCACCATCACCATTGCATTGGATGGTATTGGAAGCCATAGGACAAGGAAGAGAAATTCCTGAAACGTAGGGGAGAAGAAAAGCAGGGCAACAGAAGTGAAGAAAGAAGTGCACAGGGTAATAGGGATAGGATGCGGGAGAGTCAGAAGACAGCAAAATATCACAGCATGGAAGAGTTGGCAGGGCACCAGACACAGCCTTCAGGTCCGAGGGGTCCTTATCCCTGCAAACCATTGAGGAGAAATTTTCAGTGCAAAAAAAAGAAGCTTCAGCGGGAAGACCTAAAAGCTTCCCCCGATTCGTAGTTAACTGGAAAAGGTTGTTTCTGTGAAGCTAACAGGATGGGGAGAATATAGAAGGAAGCCTGAGGTAGGGTATTACGTGTATAGACTGAGAATTTCTATATGGGAAATAGGGAAATGTGTATGTATGGATAGAGCATATTGGTGAGTGGGTTAACATGAGCCGAAGGGTGGAAGAAGTAGATGAATTATGTAAATTTAAAGACCTGAAACAGAGTGAATGTGGAATAATCAGGTTTGTAAGGAGAAATAATTCCCTACATTATTATTAATAATATATATAAAAGGATGAAAATGTATGTGAAAGCTTAGAAAATCATATAGATACCTAATTTTAATCTGCATTGAAGATTTGGATTTCCACATTTCCAAGCAAGTATAACTACCTTGTCAAATTGCTGTCACCATATTTTACAGATACCACGCAGAATGATGTTTGGAAAAAAAGTCCTTTGTCAGAAACCTACTATCAGATAAACTCAGAGTCACTTTTGACATGGCACCAAGCAAGGAAAAGCTGCCAGCAGCAGAAAGGAGAATTACTAAGTGTCACAGACCTTCATGAAGAAATGTTTTTATTAGGTAAAGAAAACAAAACAAAAAACTTGCATGTGGATAAAATGTAGGTCCAACTAAAGAATATTTCATGTGGACACTTATAAACATAAGGTTAAATATCTTGTGAAAGGATATTGCCGCTAAATGTCTTAGCGGCATCCTTAAAAAACTTGTTGATTCCTCACAAAATAGGAATTAAAATAGCAGTAAAGAACAAGTCTATATAAAAGAGACATGTATTATAACACTTTGAACTTTTGCACATTTTGAAATTTCACTTCAGGTTTTATTTAGTATTTTCAGTGACAACAGAATCACAATAACTTGTCTGTGTATTTCTTTTGAACATTTAGGACTCACTAGTGACCTGGGTGTTAGTGCTAAGCTTTGGATTGGTCTTTTTAATACACTCGACAATGGCTGGCAATGGACAGGGGGTAATCCTTTCAGATATCTGAATTGGGCTCCAGGTAAGTGTACTTTTCTGAAATAATCATCAGTATGTGGGCTGAAATTCTCTTCTGTTGTCCAAATTTCTGTTATCTAATATCTTCAGTTTCATGGAACGGTCATAGGTCATGGGAGAACAGGGAAAACGAGGGTATTACAGTAATACAGATTGCACCAGAAATGAATTGTCATTAATTCAAAATTTCCTATAAAAAGCAAATAAGTCGCCCAAAACACCATTTAAATATATGCATCTGCACCTTCTTCAGTGTTTGATTTTCCATCTAGTTTTCTCATCAGGCTTATTATTCAATTCAAACAAAAAACTCTAGAATAATGAAATATGTTCTGAAGAGAAACATCACATAAAATACATTTTCACTTTTTCTCCTGTTATTATTTACCGATGATATTTACTTGATGAATTTTGATATCTTAACAAGTCCCTGCTATTTTCTTAGCATTTAATTTATCATCTAACTGTTGTGACTAGTGGAAAAAAAAAGCACAAGCATTCCGACGGAATTACATCCACATCTCAGTTTCAGTGTCTCTGTAAAGGAGGTTTAGTTGCTTGCAATTCTACCAGCCCATTTGAATTGTGTCTTAGCTCATCTTTTATGAAGATTTTTTCTGTAGAAGTCCAAATGCACTGAATTTTTCCTCCAGAAGTACATGGGAGAAGAGGGGGAACTGATGAGGGATTCTCCCTTATCACCACCTTTAGGAATTCTCATTCTGAGGAATAATGCGTCAAAGGCTTGGTGGGCACAAGAGGCTTGGGCATTATTCTATGTGGTGACATAAAAATTAATTATATTCATGTTGACATATTGTCTGCATTTTGTGCCTTTTTTTTTTCCCAAAGGCAATCCCTCTGCAGAATCTGGAAAAATATGTGGGACCTTCAAAGGCAGGAATGGCAAATGGGAAAACGATGAGTGTAACCAGAAACTAGGATATATCTGCCAAAAGAGAAACTCCTCTTCAGATTCCTCCACTATTGCCCCAAGTAAGTTGATCAAAAGTAAAACTGGTTGGGTAGTGAGTGAAAAACAATGGGCAGATGCCATTATTGCATATTTGAAATGACACTACATATAATCTTCTGTCTTGTGTATTGTCAAAATTGTTACTCTTACTGAGCATGGTCAACACTCAAAAGACGTTCATTATCTTGTTAATTTTAAAGATGACACCTGGATATTGTTCAACAAAAGACCATTTTGAAGATTCCAGGGCACTGAAGCAGGGACAGTTATTTTTTTAGTCATGTGACCCAGATAATGAAATATTGATGAATATTCTGTGATCTGCAAAATACTCTAGAGCTGTGCCTTAGAAAAAGATGTGATACCAAATTCATGCTCCACATGCCCTCCCTGGCCCTTTCTGTTCTTTTCTGGAATGACAGTTCCAGAATATGGGCACCTTTTCCCATTTGTGTTCCTTTTGGACCTGAGGCACACTGAGATCTTGTCTTCATTAAGAAAATGTTTTACAGTTAACATGGGAATTCATAGTACGCTGTCAACTCTGCACTGTCTCTATCAGCTGCATCTCTACTAATATATAAGATTATTCCCTGACTCCAAGAATGAATGGGACACCCTAGCAAGAATCCTTATACTCTTATGCTCAGTGTGGCTACATTCAAAACAGGTTAATAGGACTGTTTTCTGGCCCATATTTACCTCCAAACCACAGCTGGACATTTTCTATTGGTATGCAAGTTTACAAAGTTCAAAACTACGTGGAGGGAGCATGATAATGACTGAACAACTTAGATGATTGCGTGCCAATGCCCAGGCCCACCTCCTGCACTCCTCAGCTTGCTATTACTGGTGTAGATCATATGAGTATTCAGCAAAGTGCCATATGGCTGACCGTACTAAAATGATACCAAGCAAAAGCCGAGGAAGGAGGAGTGCGGCATGCAGCTTCCATGCAGCTGGTATTTTTACACTTTCTATGCAAAATGAAGGTGTCTGGGCTCTCTGGGTTTATGCTCTGGGCTGTGCAGGAGTACCAGATGGCTATCAAAAACTGATATTTCCAGCATAGAAAATCTTCAAAATTCAGAGATAAAGTTCCTGGTAAAAATATAGACCCCATTTGAAAACATGGCTCTATCCCTTGTTGAAAAGGATTGAGCACAAAGTAGTGTTCTGTGAGGCTGCATGCCAAATTACTTTGCATTTATTTCCTTCAGTGAAAGAGTCAAGATTAAGTAGTAGTGAAACAATTAAGTGTGTCAATACTGTGCTGACAGGAAAATATTCTTTATTATACACATTTATTTTTCTTCTCTTCTAGTATGCGCTCCAATATTTCAAGTATTTGTCAATACTAGTCATTTTCTTTTTGATTATAAGAAAGCACTGAGTAGTATTGCTCATTAATTTTTTTATATAATTCTTTTTAGGTGACATAAAGCCTATTAAATGCCCCAGAGAATGGGTGGCCTATGCAGGTCATTGCTATAAAATCTACAGAACACCAAAAATATGGAAAACAGCACAATCTTCCTGTAGAAAAGAAGGTGGAGAGCTGGCGAGTATTCATAATATTGAGGAGTACAGTTTTACAGTGTCTCAGCTTGGGTACAGTGAGTATTCCTGATGGTCATTCTTTCACTTGGAATTGCAATGTCAATATTATAGATTTAATTATAACTATGATCTTATTTAAAAAAAAAAGTGATAAAAATGAGATTTCCTGCTCACTCAATCTCCCATGGGTGTGAAGTGTGGTTGCTCCCTTTTAAGATATAGCCACATAACTGCAATTATGCTTTTGTTCCCAGAGGCTGACGATGAACTGTGGATTGGTCTAAATGATTTCAGGGTTAAAATGTATTTTGAATGGAGTGATGGGTCACCAGTGACCTACACCAAGTGGCATCAAGGGGAGCCAGCTCGCACACGTGATGAGGCAGACTGCATCATTATGAGGGGAGAGGTAAAAATGTCTCACATTCTTTCATTCTTTCTATTGTCCACTAGGCCATGGAGAAAGGCTTATATTATGTTCATATTTTAGCTTCATATTTTATGTTCAATTTATCCAAAGTTTCCTTTGTACTATCATTGGGGTATACGAATATTATAAACCTGCACTAGTGAGAAAGAAAGCAGCAGAGCATTTCTTTGCTGCTCTCAACAGCCACTAAACTCTTACTGCGTGCTACATTAATTCCGAGATCTCTCAGGAAATGTTAACCCTACTGTATTGCATTCGCTATTCTGGGATACTGGAGAAAGTAGCAAGGAAAAGAAGGGGGTTGAAATGACCTCAGCCAAATGTAGGGAGGTCTGGTTCTCTCAGGGTGTGGTAAAGGTTCAGCGTGTATCTGGAATTTTTTCACACTTCTCTTTGTACTCTCCTCTTACCATGCTCAGGATGGCTTCTGGGCTGACAGTGTGTGTGAAAGGAAACTTGGTTATATCTGTAAAAGAAAACCTTTGGCAGAAGAATCAGAAGAAGCTGAGGTTACTTACCCAGGCTGCCAGAAAGTAAGTGTAAAACAAATGCAGTGATTTATTCACGTTGTCACATCTTACTTTAACTCTCACGATGTTTAAATTGTAGTCCTAAAAAATTGCTAATTTGTATGTATTGACACTCTTTTCTTCATTGATAGTTGATCACTTCAGTTCAGATTCCCTAAAATCTACTCTCTGCAGAGCATGTCATTATATTTTTGTGCTGTATCCCACAGGGTGCTGGTTGCCCATGCCATTTCTCAGTTGAGTCTACTACAAAAGGACAGACATATTTAAACAAATTATTTTGCACTTTGTTTGTAGTAGCTTGTTGCAACAAGTAGGAGAAAAATAATAATGCCACTAGAGTTACACCAGGCAAAAGCAAACAAGACTTTACACAAAGAGTAAGTGCTCATGAACATGTATTTCAGCTCCAAATCACAACCAAGGCCAATTGCTCAGGAAGACAAGCAATTTTTGGTCTTGTGGGTCCTTTATCAAGGAGGAAAAAAACAGAGTTATGGCAATTTGATTATTCTCTTCATTTTTTTCTCACATTAATTTTAACTTTGGATATAGCATTAAAGTAGCTTTTAGAAATGCATAGCATTATGCAGTTTGACAAAACCTCCCATACATTTCTGCTGTTTATATTGACAGGGCTGGATCAAGCATGGTTTTTACTGTTATTCCATGGGACATGTACCAGCAACATTTTCAGAAGCAAACCAAACCTGTGAAGCAAACGGAGGTTATCTGTCTACTGTACAGGACAGGTATTATTTTCACATACTAAGAAAGTGCTTTAACTTAACCAGATTTGATACTATGAATTCTTTGAAGAAATGAACAAATTAGGATAAAATTTTTAATTAAACATAATTTTGGAACTTATTCTTCACAGGTATGAACAGGCATTTTTGACTTCTGTAATTGGATTCAATCCAGCAAAGTATTTCTGGATTGCTCTCTCAGACGTGGTAGAGCAAGGGACCTTCCAATGGGCCAATGGTGAAGCTGTTACATTCACTAACTGGAATGCAGGAATGCCAGGTATACACTGTGGAAATAGGACTAAAGAATTTCTGGACAGGGGGCCCCAGAAGTTAGTTTTTCAACACAAATGTGCTGCTTTGAAACTCTTCTGTCATAAAGCTGTAGAAATGAAAGTACATCCCTGTGATTATATTAATGAAAGGGGATGGTGGAATAGGCCATGCCTAGGTCCCTATCGGCCATCTGGGTTTAAGTATGTCTGTTGGTATTATTTTCTCTCTGTTATTTGCTCATTTGACATTTTGGTGCTTCATAGTAAAATATTAGAGGAATGTGATATGAAATATATATGAGCTATTGGTGTCCATACAGAATGGGGTCAAGTAACTTTCAAAAAGATAGAACATGTTTTGAGAAGATGCAGATCTTTATCAATTATGTTGGTAAAATTTATGTTTCATGAAGGAAGGGAGTCAGGCTGCGTGGCCATGACAACAGGAGTTTCAGCTGGATTATGGAATATTTTGAACTGTGAAATGAAAAACATGTTTCTCTGCAAGCAACTGGTTGAGGGAATGACCCCCGCTCCTCCTCCGACGACGACTCCTCTTCCATCATGCCCAGAGGAGTGGCACTCCCTTCCTCAGAGTAGCTCATGCGTCAAAGTAGGTATTTAACTGCCTGTAATTTCTGTAATATGTCACACAGGCACTAACTATCCACTTTTTGTAGCTTTTCCAGAGGGAAAGGGAGAAAATGGAAACATGGTTTGGTGCAAGAGATTTTTGCAGAGCCATTGGAGGAGATCTGGCCAGTATCCATAGTGAAGAAGAACAAAATTTAATAGCTAGCTTGTGAGTATCAGCAAAACCTGTAGTTTAGATATAGGATATAACACATTAAAAAAACAAACAAACCCACAAAACCCCCCAATCCTTCTATCTTTCTATAAGATGTAGAAGATTTCAGATGATCAGTTTATATTACACAAATACCTCTGTATTTGAATTGTGTATTTTTGCAAAGAAGTAATCAGGTAGAAAGATGAGCAAAAGGGTTTTCTAGCATGTCTTTGGGGAGAGGGTACTGTGTATTGAAGCTGCAGGCACATGTATAAAGAAAAAACAAGGAACATCAAAATTAATTTCAGTGGAGTTTAATTCAAAGAGACAAATCTTTTTTTAGCTCACCTGTAGTTGATCAGTGGATGAAATGTTCTGATTAATGGATTACTTTCTGTTGTAAAAGGTTCATTTCCTTCCTTAAATAATAGGAAATATTTTGAGATTAAAGAAAATCTGACCTATTAATTCACTTACACATATGTTTAGCACAAGGCTATGAGTACTGGCAGGTCTGCTTTCAGACCTAAACTACCTGGTGAAAACAAGGACTTTAAATGTATTTTTGTTTGATTCAAAATTTGTGGTATGAAGAAACTTGTGATTCTTCCCATGAACTCTTCTTCACTGATTTTCTGTGACTCTCTTAAGTGATAATTCAAATGCCAAAATACTGAGAACGTAATGATACAGTCGTCTTTATTTTCCACTATGTCTGATTTTCCATATTTGTGTGTAATCATTCAGAGAAAGAAAGTATCATTACTCATCTTATTGGATGGGTTTAAGTGCCCTGGATTCTGACCGAGGATTCATATGGAGTGATGGTTCACCAGTGAGTACATTTCTTGTTTTGGCTGTTTGTCTAATTCTCCAAATACATCCTCTTGCATTACCTGTCCTGTACCAGCCACAAGTGACTCCTCTAAGTCTTTTATTCTAAATCTCACTCCAGGATTTCATTTTTTATTTTTCATTTATTCATAATTATAGGTAGCAGTACGAGATTTTCAGTATATGCAATATTATCAAAGGTGATTAAATAATTATTTGTCTTATTTAAGCAAACTTACTTCACACTGACCTCTAGGTTTCCATATGTCAAGAACTAGTAGAAAAAGCTTTATATGTCTAGTCAAGCTAATCTGTTGCTCTCACCCTCTTAAGTATATTGAGGTCCTCAAGGCCCAGGCCAGTATAGCAGTGCCTCAAGTTGAAACATGAAAGCAGGTTTCATCAGCCCAGCAGTCAGTATTCATAATACTTGAATATTTCTCTTCAAAGCTTCACAGGACAGCTTCAACTCTCCTGATAACAAGGAGCGACTCAATTTCTTAGCTTGTTAACATGACTTACAAATACATAGAAGAATTGTTACTCTATACAAGGGTCATATCTTTCTCTCTCTAAGGTCTGGCACCATAGCACAAGACTGACCTTGAACTCATAAAACGTACCTTGAAATCAAGAGAAATGTATTCTCCTTTAACAGAACAGACAGTTCTGATTTAAACAGAGAATTTTGATTTAAAAGAAAAATAATAATATTTTTTTCCACAATAGGTAAATTTTGAAAAATGGTCAAATGGAGAACCAAACAATTATGATGGAAATGAAAAATGTGGAGTGTTTAGTGGCTACAATAGTATGAGGTGGAATGATTTATTTTGTGAACATCTGAATGCCTATGTCTGTCAAATAAAGAAAGGTAAGGTGACTTTCTTCCTTAAAAATCTTGTAGATATAGGTATGAACATCCTTTTCAGGTCAAATCGCACCATCTGCATACATGAAAGCCAGCTGCATCATCATGCACACTGAAGAACTTGATAATTTTCAATATAAATAAATGCAATCACAAATATGATTTTTTTTCCATGAGATACGTATGTAAATAAGTTTAGCATCTATATGGTGCATGATGAAAATGTGAAATCAAGTCATCTGAATTTATGCATAGTTTCTATGCCTTAATTTGTGAATAGCTATGATATGGCATTTTACCGAGCAAAAAACATTTCTTAGTATATTCTGAAAAAATCCGTAACAAAAAAATAAACATACTGAGTTCTTCCTAAAATTCATTTTATTTCTGGGAGTTAAAAGTGTATTTATAACTATAAAAGTAGATTTAATTGAGAGGAGATATCTGAAAGACACATAATATAACCAGGTATTTATTTATATTGCAGGAGCGACATTGAAACCCGAACCTGGTTTCATATTTGGTAAGTCTTCTTTTATTCCAGAAAGAAATTACCATATAATCATGCTAATTTCCATTATGGATACTCTGCTTAATGTTTTACCTTCCAGATAATATATATGACCTTAGTGAAGATAATTGGATAATATATAATCACAAGGAATACTACTTCAGTAAGGAAGCAATGCCTATGGAAACAGCAAGGGATTTTTGCAAGAAGAATGGTGGTGATCTTGCTATCATTGAGGGCGAAAGTGAAAGAAACTTTCTCTGGAAATATGTAAGAAAAATATTTCACATCAGAAAAGCGCAATTCTTTGTAGTACTGAGAGACCTTCATCAGCTGGCTCCTGATATGTTAGAAAGTGTTCCTTGTCAAAATTAAAGCCACCTTTAATGGGCTTATCTACTTAAAAAATTTACCATAATTGTTATTTTGCTTAATTGCTGTATGCAGAAAAATTCTGAGCTCTGTTGCTAGAACACCTCGAATGCAATGCTCAAGGCCCCTACCCTACTTAATGCAAATTACAGTACATTTTTGTTGCTTTTACACCTCATACTTTTTGTAAAATTCAAGAAAAGCTTTTCCCCTCTTTTATAAACAACTAGTTTTAAATTTTCGGTAAAATGTTTAAGTCAGGATACTTTCTAATAGGAAGTGAATAGCCTGCTGATTTTACAATTCTTCAGAAAAAGTTTCTGAATTTCTGAGCATAGTCTTTCCCTCCATTCTGATTTTCTTTTTACCTGTATATTGGAAATTAGGGAAAAGTTTTGCATTTGTGCAGACCAGGCACGTAGTCCCAGCAACTCCCTGCATGTTACATACTATGCAAATTGCACAATTGAAACTAAAAACTGTTTTGAGACCTTCCTTATTTTATTTGAAAGCTGTTCACTTACATTTCCTTAAAATATATTTTTTTTTGTATTTTAGTGTTTCTATAAAAACGTGGGCAATAGCTTTTATATTGGCTTAAGCGTGAGCCTTGATAGAACATTCAGGTAAGTAAAGAACAAGCAGCAAAAAAACAGCAGTCAAATATCATATATGAAGTGTGAATTTTCAATATGACATCAATAAGAGGTCACTGAAGTTCAGTAACTGAAAAACTGGTTGATGGCTGTATCTTGGCAAAAAGCTTTGTGACTGTGATCCTTAGGGTAACACTCCTGCGATACTCGCACTCTCTGTTTCCCCTTCTCTGGTGCTGGACTCTGCGTTTGTGCTGGTGGGGATGAGATGCTTGCAGTGTTGTCCTCTGTTTTCATGTTAGATGAGGGAAAAAATAGGTTGGCAGTCTAGGGATTTTCCAGATGGTAGCACCACATTACGCGCAAACATTGTAGAGTGCTGAAATGATCGAAAAACAAAACAAAAAAGAACAGCCCTTCAAATGTCCACCAAGGCATCTCAGTGTTCTTTTTAGAAATTAAATATAAGCATGGCAGAACTCATAGCCCTTACCTGGAAGGTAATTTCCAGATGCTTGCAAAGACAGCTTTAGGCTATGTGGAGTCATTACTCTTCTATAAATGTCTTCAGAAGTGAAATGCCCAGGGGACAACTCAAACATTAATTGAGCCTCAGGTGAGTTACAGACATGCTTCCCTTGCTTCTGCTGTGGATGCTTCTGCTTTTCTGTGTTCGGTGCTGTCTCCTGAGATTTCATGCTTGGTCAGATGAGTCTCAGCCTCTGTCTCCATCTTTCTCCTGTCCTCTCCTGTCCGTCCTGGCTGCAAGCCACAGAAAAGGAAAAGCTGCCTCTCCTGGAACTGCTGCTTCCTACAACATACCCAATGTTCTGAAAAACAATTTTGTTAGGTTTTCTCTGCTCCATCCTTAAGTTCTCCTTTCTCTCTGCTCGATGATGTTGTCATATTCCCAGTCTACTACACACTATTTTTTTCCTATTTTACTCAAGAAGAAGATTGGCAAGTAAAAATAGTTGGCACCCCCTGTTTTATTCCTCATTTATATTTTTTATGTGTAAAAATACATATACAGTTGACTTAGTCTCCAAAACTCACACACTTAGACAACCACTCTTTTTTTTCTTTTTTTTCACTTCGTCCTTGTCTATTTTTGAGAAAATTTTTTTTTAATCGTTAAAGTAGGAAGTATAGGAAGTAATTGTTGAAGAACTGAAAGTAACAGTTACACAATCTAACCTTTGTTTAAGCAAAATGGCTCCTAGAGATCCCCAGCACTGGTTCAAGGATCTTGCCTACCCTTAAAGGGTCCTCTACTACTGTTTGTGGCTCTAGGAAATTACTAAACTAAGCTCAGGTTTCTATTGCTGTGCTCCAGGGTACAGTACTGTGTGGGCTTTTTTGTTTGTTTTGTTTTTAAAGAAAAAAGTTATCCATGCTCAGAGACCAAGAAAGTTTGGAGCACTGATGTGATTAGTGTAGACTTGATCCAGGTCAACAAACTAAGCAGTTGACATAAAGATATTATTTATTAATTGTAAGTAGGTGACCTTGTTTTTCTTTTACTAGAGAACAAAATGTCTTGTTAGCAATGATATTTAAAATTTTATTTTAAAATAAAGAGTTCTAATATGTCCCTTTAATAGAAATATTAACTTATTTCCTGACAGCATTTATTTAACAACATGATTTTTTTCAGATGGATGGATGGAAGCTCTGTGAACTATGTTGCTTGGGCACCGAATGAACCTAATTTTGCAAATGATGATGAGAACTGTGTGGTCATGTATTCCCACACAGGTGGGTACTGTAACAAAATGCTATCTACGTGGTATGATATGGGCTTGGGAGGCTGTATGTTCACTACTGGTAGGTTATAATACTGAGCAAATGGATGATCAATAGAGGATTTAAAAAATTTAGATGATTAATTGTGCTGTATTTTTAAGAGCAGTTCACTTATGCTTTTGAAAAAAAAACAACTCTCTGTAGTTAATCTTATGGATTACATATGAAATTTGATTCCTAACTTTGTCAAAAATTTTGAGTATGAACAAATCAATTAAGCATCAAACCATTTGCAAGTAGAGTCAATATTATTTTCTTCTTTAACCTTTGTTCATTTTCTTACTGTCTCTCTAAGATACTTATTGTTATCCTCTGTGTTGTTCCTAACAATACAGGGTTTGGACATAGTTACAATTATTACTATGCAATTCTCTACAGTTACTTACTGAAAAAAAATAGAAATAGTGCAAATATTTTTAATAAAGATAGGTGAGAATTATAATTATGCTGATTCTCATCATGCACCTACCCTCCTTTGCTGCAATTCACCTTTCCTCCTTTTAATCATTTGTAGTCTAAACATCTACAGCTGAGGTAATCTTCCCATGCTCCCTTAATGGTCAGTGGAAGGACATAGACACCTTTGCAGAGCAGATGCTATGTCCTGTTTTAGATATCTACTTTAAGACAAAAAGAATTATAACTGTATCTTTATTGAACTGTAATGACAAGATCTCTACTGCACATCGGGTGTGATTATCTCTGCTATAGATATCTATCTAGAGAATATCTACAATGGTCTTTTTTTCCTCTCAAATACAAACACTGCAATAATTTCTACTTCTTATAATAGATTTTTTTTTTTAAATATAAAAGAACATATTTTCTTCCCAATCTCAGTTTGATATTTGTTTTCCTTTTTATCCTGATTTCCCTTCAGGTACGTGGAATGATCTCAACTGTGGCAGTGTTGAGAAGTTCATCTGCGAAAGGCACAATGCCACTGTTCGCCCACCCGTTGTTCCCACTTCACCACCACCGGAGGGTGGTTGTCCAGAAAACTGGGTCCTGTTTAATAACAAGGTGCAGTATCAAAATGCTGTATATTATATTTTGAAAATAATAGAATAAAAAGCATTGTTGGTTCAGTTTTTCACAGTTGTACCAGGGAATTGGATTACCATAAAACATGTTATGGCTGGATATATTAAAGAATCTAAACATAAACTGCTTTGAAACAGAAATGTTAGCCTCTATTGGGACCAAAGAAGGTATACGAGAGGTCTTGAGCCATACATGAGATAGGCTTCATTTTATATTTATGCTGTTTTTTGATGTTGCCCAAAATGGTGAAGCAGCTGTCCTCATGTGGGAGCACAACTTCAGAGCTGTAGGATGTTTTCTGCTGCTATCCTCAGTTTATCTCGCTATCACAAGTCCCTTGGACATTTCTTCATCCTGTTGTTGTTGCTGTCTGTTAAGCTACTGAGGCACCTTCTACGAGCATATTTATTAGTTTCTTTATATTACCCTTGTTAAAGTTTTAAAGTAATCCAGTTATAAGCATTGCCAGACTTTATAAGATTACTCTTAGTCTTCTCAAAAGTCATTTCAGTATATGCATTTAAAACATATAATTTAGGGACCTCTAGAGATCATCCAGTCCAACCCCCTGCTCAAGCAGGGACACCCAGAGCACAGGGCACAGGGTGACATCCAGGCACATTTGGAAGATCTCCAGAGGAGACTCCACAGCCATGCTGGGCAGCCTGTGCCAGGGCTCTGTCACCCCACAATAAAGAAGTTCTTGCTCATATGGTGATGGAACTTCCTGTGTTTCAATTTATACTCATTGCCCCTTGTCCTATCACTGTTTTCTGATTCTCTCTAAAGCTGATATGTCTTTCTCTTCCTTATCCTGGAAGGAAAGCTCCCAGAGTCTTCTTCCTTTATACTCACAGAAGAGTCAAGGAAGAAGACTCCGGAGCTTCCCTTCCAGGACTAAATACTCAGAGAAGAGTCTAGTCCCCACTTCTCATATCATGGAGAGACCTTTCCTTCACTAAACTTATTTTCCCCAGGTTGGTCATATATTTAAATAAGCACATTCCTGGTTATATGTTGCTTATAATAGATCATATTACAACTGTAAATTCACAGTTTTCTTGCTAGTTTGAGAATCATTCTCATTCTGTGGTTATCCTATGGAAAGTAGGCATGGTGTCACAAGCAGGGCAACTGGAAGCCAGTATGTTTAGTTGCAATAACATGCCTTACCCTTGTTGCCCTTACTCTACCTTTTTTTCCAGGGATCTTGGCCACTCCTCACACAGAAATGCGGAGGAACAATTGTATTAGATTAATTTCCACTACAGTCGTTAGACTGAAGCGTTCCATCTTTCAAGCGTATGCCAAAAGTGAGGGTTTATCCTAGGATACATATTTTTCCCCTAAAGACATTTTGAAACCAGAAAAGGTTGTTAGAGTAGCACATATCCCTTTTTTTTAAAAAAAAAAAATCTAGTTTATATCCTGATTGTTACAAACAGAATAGTTATCACCAGAAAAGCTCTCTAATTACAGCTTTGATACAATTCTGTTTTTCAGTGTTTCAGAATATTTGGCCTTGATGAAAATGATACACTGACATGGCATGCCGCCCGGAACAACTGTATGCATTTCCAAGGAAACTTGGCTACAATATCAAAAAAGGAAACACAAGGTATAAACATAAATACCTTTCTCTACTAGATGAGGATTCATGTCATTCCTATGAAATAGGTTAAAAAAGGTTAAAAAAAAACCCTTCTGCAGTCTATCTAATGGCAATATCAAGTTATGCTGAATGAGCAAATTTTATGTTTGAAAAAATATTTGCAAAGATATTAGTGCCCTGATTAACTTTTAAAATCATAGGTTTGGGGCCAATATTAGGACTGACATAAATTGTTATTTTCAGATGTTAAGATTTTATAGGAGAGGCTAATCCTGTAATAAATACCCCTATATTATTTTTGAAATTTGAATGCATAAATAACACACAAAGGGAATAAAACACAGGGAATTGTGGAATACAATATGCAGAGTAAATTACAGGTAGTTGGTGATTAAGTGCTGTGTGTGTCAGTGGAAGACATACCCTCAGGCAGCAGATGGTCCTAATGCTAGAGTCCCAACTTTCCCCAACTTTCCCTATGGAAGAACACGCACATAGTTCTTACATAGTCTTATTTGTGTTATGACTCTTTAGAAATCAAGTTATTAACTCTGATTAGCAAGGAAGTTACTAAAAAAGAAAATGGGATAGACAGTTTGAAAAACTCATTTTCTCTGTGTCTAGTCACAGTATAAATGATGTTTGGAATAATTTGTATATAATACAAATTATACAATTTATACAAATTTATACAAATTATACAATTATATGCCTTATACAAATAAGGTATATAATTATATACCTTATACATATATACCTTATAATTATATACCTTATACAAATAAGGTATATAATACCTTCAAAATCCACCTTCAAAGTGGATCTAATCCTTAGATTATATTTAGAAGATATGCACATAAATTCCTCAAAAAGATCTAGAGAATCATTTTTCAGTTTTTCTCTTTATTTAATTTTTCTCTTTAGCTTTCCTCATGTCCCTTCTAAAAGATGCTGCAACTGATGCTTGGATTGGACTGAATGACATAAACCAGGAGCACACATACTTATGGACTGATGGAAGTCCGGTTTACTACACAAACTGGGCAAAAGGCTCCCGAAGTTATTTTAGTAAGGTAAAGATTAATTTCTGATTATTATTAAATCATCATGGTTTTAGTAGATGAATTAAAATGCACATAGCTACAACTGTAATTTCTGCAAGGTTTCCTTTCATAAATGAAACCTTTTTATTATTGATCTTATTGCTTTTAAAAGCACAATAATCACATTGCAGATCTACCTTTAAGCATTTTTTTAAAAAAGTACTGTGTTTTGTCATGATTCAGTGTGAATCCATTGTAACAGATGGTTGGTTGGAAGCACTGTGCAAAACTCAGTCTAGTGAGCAATTTTCTTCACTTTACCATGACTAATCAATACACTGAAATAACATCAACTGTATGATTTTGGGACACAGTGGATGTTATCTAGAATTGATGAAAATATTCCTAGAACTGTGTATGTTATATTTCTTATCTCTGAGCTTATTGAAATAATGGATTTATACCATAAGAAGGAGAATCTGGATCCTCCTTTCTTACTTTTGTCTTTCCCCCCTATACCATCAAATCTTCCTTTTGAAATATCTATTATTTGATAGTTTTAAGTGGTTAATGTAGAACTGGTTGTGAGTATACCTGTTTAACTATCCTTGAGAGTTGTGTTGATGGGAGATATATTCACAGTTTGAAGCTGAATAATAAATAAAAGTTGATTTTAAATTTTGTTCCTATTTAGAAAAAGCCTTAATATACTTTCATCGTGCTGAATCAACAAATAATTCTATAAGGTCCAAACTCAACTGCTGTCTAGGTTAGACCTTAAGATTCCCCTCCTCAAACATGCTTATTGCAGGAGTTGGTGCCCCATTTTTAATATGAGGAGCTCATGCAGACTCTCCTTCACTTACAGCCAAGACCTGGGTATTTTGGAGATATGACTAGGATATATTGATATAAGGGAGGCAGAGCTTTGCCTCTAGGCATAACCAGCTTATCAGCAGCTTCTTATGCTGGGGAAGACAAAGTATGATGATTAAGGACCCAAATCAATGTGGAATTGGTTATGGAAGGGGTGAAGAGAGAGGACATGGTGTCTACATGGCTTAACTGTGAGGTGGCATCTTCAGTTCCTGTTATTAGACTAGGGCAGGAAGAGGATTTCAGTTGCTTAGGCAGTCTTCAGGACTGATGAACGATTCCCCATGACCTCCAGAAAAGCAGCGAGTTGCAATGTGCCATGGGCAGACCTAGCACATACATCTATACACTCATGCATGAATATGCAGACATGTGCACATCGTCCCAGGTGCTTGTTCTGTGCTGTACTCTGCAGCACAAGCTCTTCTATGGTTGAGTTATAAATGGTTATAGTCATACTATTGCCTGTGAATGTTGCTTGCATGAGTTCATTAAATTGTTCCTCGTTTACTCATCTATGTGTGTCTGTGTGTGATAGCTGAGTCTATCAGGCAGGAATAGGAATATTTCTTATTATTCTATTTTGTTAATCTCATTTTCCTTCTAGGATGACTGTGTCTTTATGATTAAGAACCCTAAGGAAGAGGCAGGAAAATGGAAAGATGAAGACTGTGAATCAAGCAAAAGCTATATATGTCAGAAAAAAACTGGTGAGTTCTCTTTCATCCACTGCTAGTAGAGATGATGATTTATTGTGATTATATCAAACTGGTAATAAAGTGACTTTCTTATATTCAACCCTATTTTTAGTAAAATTAATTTGATAGTATCATATGCACTAGGGAACATTTTAATAAGATGAGCATGTACTTTACTTTCTGGAAACAAAGCTCTTAAGCATTCCTATTTTAAGCACTGGACCAGTAAATTAAAAAAAAAATATATCACTATATGTTGTACTATTTTGATGGTGAGGAAGGAATCAGATATCTCAGTAAAGCATTTTGGTTTTAGAGAGGCAAATTCTTCAAAACCGAAATTTTACTGTTATGCTTAAAAGTGTCACAACTTCTTCTTTGGAAAATTGCCCCATTTGATTTCCAGGACAGTCTTACTCAGATAATTTCTTTAGAAGTAGTTATATCCCTCACCTTATTCACATTGTGCCAGTTCTACCCTCTGTTACTTATCTTAACCCATATTTTGTTAATAATAAACTAATGCTAACATATCATGGAAGAAGTGTGAGAGACTGTTCCCTTTAATGCCCTGCACACTTACATTATTCTTTGGAAAGTCTCATACAGGCATGTTCCTGGAGGTGCTATAGACAGTTATGGTAAAATGCTATCAAAGATCATTCTTTCATTCAATATGTTCTTACAGAATATAGAAGAATGGTTTTCACCAGTGCAGCAGAAGCTCTGACTTTCTTAATTTGTTATTGCACACTCTCAATTACTTGGCTAGTACTATTAATCCTCTTTCAATGATAATGTCTATACAATACAAAGCAGGTGTCTTTTCTTCTTTATTCCAGACCCTAAGCTGCACAGTTCCCAACCCACAGTTCCAGTCTTTGGATTTAATAATTTTGGTGGTGATCGCTACGAGTTCATCAATTACAAAATGAGCTGGGATAGAGCGCAAAAGTACTGCAGAGACCAATATGCAGAACTTGCCAGCATTTTGGATCCTTATGTTGATTCTTACCTGTGGTTACAAATATTACACCGTGGGGAGCCTGTGTGGATTGGTCTTAACAGTAACGCAGTAAGATAATCAAATACTTGTGCTAGTCATTCCTATACTCTAGATCAGAATAGATCTTCCCAATTTGTTGTTCAGATGTTAACAGAATCCAGTACTGAGGGCACTGTCTGCTGCTACATGAGCACTATGAATCAGATCTATGAATGTGTATGAGCTGCAGGCATCAAACGCTTGCTGAGGTACCTAATTTCCCTTGACTTCAGAGGTTTTAAACTTCTAAACATATGA